>OU896714.1:34952126-35068080 GCA_918026855.4 Phaedon cochleariae | reverse complement strand
CAGAGTCGTTCCAGAAATCTGAAAATGTTACAATATACAGGATAGTTTATTCATTTAAGAATTTTGAACCAGAGTCACGGTAAAAAATATGTGAAAACTTTCCTCTTCACATGAAATTTATCTAAAGTGAATCTCATTTTGATACCCCCGATATTCTAACAGTTATGACTTGTCTAATAGATTCGTTTATACCCGCTATATTTACCTATGGAAGTTGAATAATATTCCTCTCATGATTTCAGATTTTCGGAAACAGTAATGTAGACAAAATCTTGCGAATATGCAAGACATGGATGCCAAAACACCCTCAAGCCTTCCTACTTCACGTCGTCTTCGGACTCGCTGTTGATCCTGCGATGAAAATCAAAGCTAAAAACTCATTGGGAAAGGTAATTCACATCATAATTTCAGAGAAATATTCATGTCATGACTTATAACTTTCTCAAGAAATACACGGTGATCCATAGGGTGTCCTAGAAAATGTGCAGACTTTCGTATGGATTCTGAAAAATTAAAATGACAAGTTCGTAAGACGCTTCGTTGTGGATGAAAAACGAATTTCTTCTTCTTCTTCATTCACTAGAAAACCACTCAACAAAAATATGATGTATTGACGTCATGAGTATTTATTAGAAAGCAGGGTTGTGGTATTTTCCAGCTGCTATGGCGTAGTTAGAGACATGATAATGTTTTCATCAGTCATCACCGTTCAGACAGATAGGGATAAAAAACAATCCGTCATAAGATATTTGTAGGAAAAATGCCCTCTTGTTAGAACTCGATAAGATTACAAATTTTGATGTAAGTGTCGCATTATCCATTCAAAACATCCGTTCATAATAGATATCAATTGGGAATGTTGGCACCATTTTCATGAATATCCTCTTCATATCTCGCTGGAATATTGGCATATGCCATTTTTGTTCCATGTCCTCCAATGAAGCAGGCTCGGAAGCATGTAATATGCTAAGTTGCCGGAATTAGGAAAGTACTGAATTTGTCAACATCTGAGTTAGTCTCAGGTCACAGCTGATTTAATTTTATTATTTATTCCTTTGTCACGTATGTTTCTTCAATAACACGAAAATTTTCCTGGATTTCCCATCAAACGAATGGGTAGATGAGAACTGAAACTAAGGTGCATTTACATATTTTTTTCATCTCTTGGAGCAAACGAAAGGAAATTCCTGTAATGTTCGTGGAACATCGTGCGCACCTCTAAAGAATAAGGAGAAGAAGTAGGTATTGGAAATATTTGGACCCTTGGAGATTATGAGTTCTTGGGAATACTCATCCTTCGACCAAGAATTCCAAAGCTTTGCCGTTATAAAGACGAACCTGTTTTGGTGAAGATTTGTTCAATATATCTCAAGGTTGACCACGGGAGGATGTGCTGACTGGGCTTGTCGATGCTAATGATGGAATGATAGCAGAAATTTCTGAAGAACATTTCCCGTGGAAGTACATATTGAAAAGTAAAAAGCTGCTGACTATTCTACGGTTTCCCAATGAAATCGAAGAATCGAGAATGTGGCATCAGCCACCAGGTGAATGAACCTTATCTTTCTTTCATCTCTTGAGGTGTACGGAAGGAAAAACGTATGATGTTCGAAGTACCTCGTGCGTACCTAGGGAGAATAGGTGTCGATTTTTTTTTTATGGAATCCAAGAGCAGCAACGTATATTTGGGTGCTGAGCCCCAAATATGAAAACAGTATTCTAGAACATGTGCATTGAAGATTCTCGCACAGAATAGAACTCAAAGTTTTCGTGAAACAGCATTCGCGATAGTTCTAAGGTCATGATTCTCCCATCAAAGAGTATTACTGATGGAAATGATGAGCAAAAATATAGTAGACTTTGTAGAAATGTCGGTACCAGACATTGACAATACCCACGGGCTTGCGATTCTGTGGCGTTGAATTCAACAAGGTTGTTTTTTCCCAAGGCTGTGATTTATCGATCTTCATTGACAACGTCGACCTGCCTGAAAAGAAATGGGAAGGAAATGCAGTTTGGAGAGAGAGTACTATCATCTGCAAAGCTGTGGATAGGGCAAGTGATTACTCTTGTAAGCTACTGACATGGTATATTTCTTAAGTGGTTTATCATAGTAATTGCAGATGTCTCAACCATGACTGTATGATAAACATTGTTATTTGTGATAACCTAAATGAAACATCTTTGGTATTATTTATTATAGGATTATATCCTGATAATTATCTACACTCTTTTGAATTGGTGACCCCGACGTGATAGAACCCCAGCAATAATGATTCTGCATCGTCAGAAGTTTCGAGCAACAATTTCAAGCTATAAGATTTTTGGCCTAATGATCCGATCATATGGTTCACACAGATTGATACAATATTTTCTACAAGGAGAGTAACTTCAGATAAATTGAAATATAATATTTTATTATCTTCGTTGTCGCCTCAATCAGCCACTGAAGTGGCAGATATTTTGCTGACTCAACCTAACACGAATGCTTACGAAACTTTGAAAGACGCTATTATTAAGCCAACATCGATTTCGGATCAAAAAAGGTTTCTTGGAATAACAATGTTCGTTATTTCACTCGACTGATATCTGTTATTGTTTTTATGTCGATTATTCTTTATTTGGAAGGGGACTATGTAGGCTACTGACATGTTATATATCTTAAGTGGTTCATCATAGTGATGTAATTGCAGATGTCTTAACCCTGACGATATAATAAACATTGTAATTTGTGATTACCTAAGAGGTACATCCTTGGTATTATTCATTATGTCCTGATAATCATCCACACTCCTAAACTCTCAACAGTGATAAATCTACTGCTTTTGGACAAAAACACTACTACTTGGGATGACCTTCATATTCGTACAACTGGTACAGCATAACTACAGATGATAATATCGTTCTGCATTTAACTACGTTTTTAATTTATTTTCATGAGCTACTTCACCTCATAGTGATCAATATTAATCAGGACATCATACTACTGTATTCTGTACCAATAACAGACATGACATGACATGACATATAAGATAAATGACAGTTTGGCAGTTCATATGAATAAAATCTTAACAAACAGATCATTGATATGGAGTAGGAACAATGTTGGTGCCATAATTGATCCTTGTAGAACCCCATAATAGATGGCTATCAGACGATACTCCGTCTACTACCACATGGAGCGATCTGTCTGGAGGAAACTTGATAAAAGTTAGCAAAGCTTGAGGGGTAAGCCGTATGATGATAATATAGTTGTTGGGCAGGCTCTTGTATCCTTCCATGTGGATTTGTTGCACTCTAGCTATTTTTCAGATGGAAAACACCCAAAATGTACGAGATGGGCAATATTCGGTTTCAATATTAGTGCATGCACACTCTTTGAGAGCAATAGGTGGAATTCCATCAGGAAAGTTGGCCCTATTCGGCTGAGGATCAAGCAAAATGCCTCTGGATATTGTGTTGATTGAACACCATATCAGGCATTCGACTTTCAACGGGTGAAATATCTGAGAAGAGTGTCGCCTGAGAATCTGAGATATAGTTTGCTGCCAACATATCTGCGAAAATTAGCTTTCTCTTGCGATATTGTTGCTAATGTGAACTCGGCTTTGGAGAGTTGTGGAAATGAACTATTAGTGAAATTCCTTCCAACTGCTTCAGCGAGGGACCAAAACAAACGGGAGCCATTGGGATAATCTATGAGTTTCGATCATATTTTGTCATTGTGTGTTTTTTTCGGAGCCTCTATCGTTTGGCCTGGCGTTTGTTGTAGTCACCAGGATAGGAGATAGGGATAGAATAGGGTTTTTGCGCAAGTGACGGTATAGACTGTTGGCCCGCGCCACAGGGTTCATCGATGTTCTAAGTCGGTATGCCATTTGAGGGACCCACTCACTTAGTCCAAGTTAACAGGAAGGAGTGCCTCGGAGAGTCGCAACCCAGTCCGTGCCCTGGCCCTGACCTCACCTTTCGGTTGGGAAAAGTTCAACATTTTGTTTAAGAAGAAGCTCGGCAATGAAGTGCAAAGATCTTATCTCACGAAAATTGGGGCGCTTGTCGGTTTCCATATACGCCTAAGTCACTCCCCAAGGGTGGCATACGAATCGGAAGTGGAAATTTCTCAGTGTTATAGTCGATATGATCTAAGAATATGTGCCATTTGGCGAAACAATGAATTCAGAAATCGCATACGATTCCGGAGACGGGAGCTTGACTTATGGGCAATACATGGTTTTGAAACTAAGTAGGCTATGAGAAATGCGCTACTTTTCATAGCAGTAGTAGAAAAAATGTGTTTCCTAACTTTTTACGTACAATAGAGTACAATGCATATATTTATATTTCGATATTTCCACATGAATTTCACACGGTTATGTACAGAATTTAGTATGCAAGTTGATATTGCCCTTAACTTTGGAGTACCTGTCAAACAAAAATAGGGTTACACGCAACTGTCACCAAGTACGTTTCAAAACTTTCATCAACACTATACCATTCCATTTAGAGCAATATGGACTCCTTCACACGTTTTTATCAGTTTGTAAAAGTGCCGGATTACATGTCAAAATTAGAATATAATTGTTCAATTGACTTTGCCACTTTGTAACTTCTACAGTGAGAAGAATATTGTTACATGTTCTCAGAATCAGAACGGTAGAGAGAATGTGTTTCGAACATATTCATGTTGAATCTGAGCCAACCTAATTGTGATATTGAATGTAGATGATGTTTCAAGTTTAGGGGAAAACTTCGGTGGGTATCAGATATAGACATCATGAAGTTGTCTCAAAATAACAGTGTTAGAAGTCCAGAGCTGCTCGAATTTTTTTATCTTGCAAAGAAGATATATAATCCAGCTTATATACAACCCGAAGAATTGATAGTACTGGAAAACTTTTGCGAAACAGTAGATGATATTTTAGTTTCTGGAAAAGGAAATATCCATAGCCAGTTAGTTGATGCATCTGGAATTGATAAATTGGGTGAGTAAGTGATTTTCAGGTTATACCAAAATTTCTTCAGATATTTTTGATATTAGGACACGTTATAATCCTTCCTACATGATTTCCTTGTCGAAATAAATGTCTAAGAACAGTAAGAAACATTTATTCGTATGCGGATAGATGCGGATAGATATACTGTATCAATGCACACCATATGGAAACCTTATTATAGTTAGTTCAATTTTTTAACTCTCTGTACAATTTTGTGACAGGAAAATGGATCAGGTTTTCTCGAATGTAGCAAATAATATTTCTTCTTGATATTGATAACTATGACGTCAAAGATAGTATATATATCGGAAAATGCAATACATTTGGAACTTTGACACTTCCAAGTGATTGAGACATAGTTTATGTCATTGAAGAGGTGGTTGAAGGTCGATGAAATTATTGGAAATATGAAGATTTTGAAATATTTACCTCTGCTCTCTTTATTTTTTTTTGTGTAACCTTCGTATATGCAGCACTAAATTATCGTTATTGTAGTCCAGCTCACATTCCTTTCTGGTTCATGTTCCATTTTTCTAGCCATCATAGACCCCGAGCAATCAGGACCTTGAAACGTCTGAAACACCTTTGTCCAACCTGAATCCGTTCGTGTGATATTATCAGTAGTAATACTATAAGTACTTCCAAATATTTGAGTGATACATAAATAATTTGTTGCATAATTACAAAAAGTGTCAGTTTCGAAGCGCTGTTATCTGTTATCTCTTACAACCGTAGAAACAGTATAGTGTATAACTCGTACGGAATGCTAATTTCCCACTCGTATCATTTGCAGCATGAGCCGATGGCTCTCGTGGGAAATACCATTCCGTGCTCGTTAAACAATATAATTTTATGTACACTGTTGAGAAACGCGTCATTTTGTGTGACGATGGCATTTTTCAGTTACACAAAATGTTTCTTCTCACTAATTACGTTCAGTATTTTCTTAAATTTTGAGGATATATTCTGCTTCAACAGAAATAATGACCAGTTCTTCATAAGTTCTTCCTATAATTTACAATATTCAGTGTAGTCAAGTTGATTTTGCTCGGCACTTTGAAGTATCCGTCAAACAATGATATGGTCACAAATCAGCGACGAATTGCAAGAGTAGACTTTTCCATACTTTCATCGATAGAAATGGTTGATTCAAGTTCAGGTTCCTCAATATCTAGGAAGCAGCACAAAATGCAATATTCTCTTTCATATTTTTATTTCGTAATTGGTGTTTTTCATCACCAGTAATGTGATATTTCACTTTAATCATCTGGTTACTTGACTTAAGACGTTTCAAAACTTTCGTCAGATTCAGAAAGTGACAAACTACCCACATAGCACATGTACGTTTTATGTATGTCCATCGAATGTACATCATGGACTTCATGGATGTCCAGTAGACGTCCACTTAGGTCCATAAAGGTCCGGTATAAATCCAATAAACGTCCAGATATAATGGATATAACTTCTAATTGACGCCATGGATGTCCTGTGGACGTACATGATGAACGTCCATTGGATGGAGTTCATTCAGTTCAAATAGGTCCATTATCCGTCCAGTAACTGTTCAGATATAACATCTTATGCACGTACATTGAGGATGTCCAATGGGCGTACATAAAGAATGTCCATTGGACGTACTACAAGATAGAAAGATGAATAGATACTTCATTGTACATCAGGTTACGTCCATAAAGGTCCAAAATATGTCAAATGAATGTCAAGGATGTCCAATGGACCTACATAAAGAACGTCCATCGGACGTACAACATGGATATTTTGTTTGTTCATTCAATGTCAAGTTACGTCCATAAAGGTCCAGAATATGTCCAACAAATGTCCAGATACACTAGATATAACATCTGATGTACCTAAGTAGGTCAAGGATGGTCAATAAACGAACATAAGGAACGTCTACAGGACATAGTCAATATTCCTATGGAATATATTATTGACTATAACTACAAGAATATCTGTGTAATATGTATTAATTTATATTTAGTAAGGATTGAATTGAATTCATTCTATACTTCCAGCACAGCACTGCTATTTTATATTCGTTGATTTCTATTTTCATAAGTCTATTCGCTGGATTCTTATTCTTCTTTCTGTTGAAAGAAAAAAATAGTATTAGTGTTCCTCAGTCGAGGGATTGTAGAAATCAATCGTCGAAATACTCTAAATCCTATATATCATCCAGCTCAACTCCGACTAATGCTGTGGCATCCAATTTCAATTCAGATTTCAGAAAGTCATTTCTATAATATAATCAGCGTAGCCGTCTATGCATTGCGAACAAATCACGAACCTATAGGTTATTCACAGAATATCACGAAATACCTACCTTTCAAGGCACATGAAATAATTGATGTAAAATAAGTATATTCAAAGGAATATCTGAACATATACTTTCATATCTGCTTTGAATGATTCGGTTCCAAATAGTCTGATTCCCAAAATGTATCACGAACACAACACACAAAACTCCATATGATATATGATCACGGTCTTATGATACAACTCAAAATGGTGTCTCGTTCGCGTCTGTCGTTTACACACTGGAACTGGATTATCTCGGTCTTGTCCTTGTCTGTTGCCCCACTTCATGATCCGATCAGAGCGCACAATCACGCCTCCCCACCACCGTGCGTCCATCTTCGTACATACATTGAATGTACATAAACTTACGATTCGTAAACGTACAAACTGGATCCAATTTAAAACTACCTAACTATGGATTCTTCAAACTGGATCCAATTATGTACATCACTTGGACGTTCTAAAACTACCATACTATGGATGTTCCACAGTTTGGAAAATGGTACATCCACTGGCCAATCATTGAACGCACAAAACTGAACATAAAATACAAATCCGGAATCGTACATTCACTGAACGTACATTAAAGTTCAATTAGTGAACGTATCAGTTGGATCCAATTATGTACATTCATTGAACGTTCTTAAACTACCATTATATATATGATTCACAATATCAAATATTGTACTTCCAATGGACATTCGTAAGACGTACAATATTGAACATACGATTTATTATATCCGGAATCGAACATCCATTGATCGTACATAGATGTTCAATTTGTGAACGTACAATCCAGATCAATTCCGTACATTCCTTGGACGTTCTGAAACTGCCATTATATGGATGTTTCAAAATGTCGAAAATTTCACATCCACTGGGCAATCATTGGACGCACGAAAGTGAACGTACGAAAACATATCTGGAATCATGCATCCACTGAATGATCATGGAAGTACAAATCGTGAACGTACAATTTGGATCCGATTATGTACATTCCTTGGTCGTACTCAAACTACCATTATAATGATGATTCACAATGACGGATATTGTACTTTCAATAATGAACATCCATCAGATGCACAATTTTGAACTTACAAAATAAATTCGGAATCGTGCATTTATTAAACGTACATTGACGTTCGAATTTTGAATGTAAAATCTAGATACGATTCAGTAATTTTTTCACGTTCTAAAACCTACAAATATTAATGTTTCGGTAATGTTGACTATCGCATTCCCAATGGACATCCATTAGACGTAGTGTTCTAATTAGAATCAAATTAAAAGAATATAGTTGTTAAACTGAGTTTCATAATAGTCACCGCATTTAACGAATCTTCTCCTTCATTGTAATGTATTCTAGCCCAGGAATCAATACTACGAGAATTCATATTCATGATCTTCCCTGCCAGTTACATGAGTCTACGAGTATTCTCAAAATTTGTCGTGGAACTTGGCTGGCCGAAGGAAAGTGCTGCTTACCTCTTCAAGTAACATTATATATTATCATTTTTTGCTTTAACTTCTACGATGCTTTATGTTTCTTTATCAGTTCTGCAGATGTGAGTAACAGACGTGGAGTGTCCTTCAGAGAATTCCTATACTTTCTTGCAACTGTTGATCCTAATACTTCTCATGGTGGAGGAGCAGCTGAAATTCGTTGCAGGTATATGTTCAAGTGAGTAACACATCGAGAAATCATCAAGGATCATCTAAATGGGAACACGAAGCATAAGTCAGTGGGATCTCCACACCAAATAAGGTCCAAAGGATTTTAAATTGGAGGTAAATTCGAAAAAATTAGGAATTGATATACCTTTTGCTCCAATAAACGGCATAAAAAGGTGTACCTTATCTGCTTATGCAAGAAAATCTTGTTGCTATACAACGTTCCAAATAATTTGAATGAAATTGGTAATCGAAATGGACACTGACATTGTGTGAACACAAAATGATGGAGTTTCCAATAAATAAATCACACAAAGTTGGTTTTATAACATCTTCAGAAAAAATTGTTCACACGTCAGCAAATGTAATGTTTTTTCTCCAAATGATATGAAACCAATTATGTGTAGTTTTCTTTATTAAAAACACCATCATTTTGTGTTCACCCAATGTCAGTGTCAATTTTGATTACTAATTTCATTGGAATTTCTTGGAACGTTGCATAGCAACGAACTTCTTCTGTCTAGGCAGTAAAAGTACACCTTTTCTGCCTGTTAGGCGGCAGGAAAAAGGCACTATCCCTGCCGCTTGAAGAAAATAGTAGATTGTTTTATTAGGATCAAAAGTGACACTTTGTTTGACAAGCGAATTTTGCATTTGCGAGGCGGAGCGTTTAGCGAAGCCGAGCGAAAGCAAAATTTGCGAGTCGAACAAAGTCACTTTTGATCCGAATGAAACATGCTATTTCTTCTGCAACCGTGTGAAGTTACCACCAATGCCGTGCCATATGTATGCAATGCAACAAATATTGACAAATAATCCGTGTGGTGAGAACATTCTACCTGCATCAACAGCAGGTTCATTCAATTTTCAAGGATATTCGAATTGTAGTTTCAATATAAATATAATCACAGAGTGACATATTTGTGTATGGACCAAGTGCTCTGAATGAATACAGATCAAGCAAGTATTCGAATCTTGAAGGCTTCCCTGATCAAAACAAAAATTCTTAACTGAGATGTTTATATTTCCAATACTAAACTATAATAAGGTGTATTTATATCTCCAGCATCGGTATGAAATGCCAAATCTGCCGAAATCGGAAACAAATCAGGTATGCGTCTCAACCCAAATATCCAACCGTCACAATGTTGTTTTTCTGCAACCGACACAAAAGTCGTCCATTTTGATACCAGAATTAGCTCCTAAATTGACGTTTCTATTACTGTCACAAAAATAGGTATGTTGCTAGGCAACATATTTAGTTCCTAGGAGCTAAAGTTAAATTTTAGTTCCTAGGAGCTAAAGTTGAACTTCAGCTCCTAGGAACTGAAAAGGATCTACTGGACGTCATCCAGAATGAACAACATTGTGACGGTTGGTTATTTGGGTTGAGACGCATACCTGATTTGTTTCCGATTTCAGCAGATTTGGCATTTCATACCCATGCTGGAGATATAAATACACCTTATTATAGTTTATTATTGGAATGATGAACATCTCAGTTAAGTATTTTTGTTCTGATCAGAGAAGCCTTCGAGATTCAAATACTTGCTTGATCTGTATTTCATTCGTTATTCTCGGGATGGATAACATGTTCTTCAATAATCACGGCAAGCAATAGTTTTTTTGTCTCAAACAACGATATTGTTTAGCTTCATTTGATTATCAAGTCAAACACAGTGTAGTATGGAGAAGAATGAATAATCACTACTATCATTGTTGATATGCTCACTAACCTAACATTTTCCACGTCTTGTTCCTATAGCTGGCACTGGCGCGGTATTTGCCATTAGAGCACCTGGTCCATACAAAAATATGTCACTCTGTGGTTGTACTTATATCAAAACCATTCGAACATCCCAGAAAACCTAACCTGCTGTTAATGCAGGTAGAATATTCTCACTACATGGATTATTTGTCAATATTTGTTTCATTGCATACATATGGCACGGCATTGGTGGTGACTTCACATGTTTATTTGAATTAATTGTTTCGGTTGCAGAAAAAATAGCATGTTGCATTCGGATCAAAAGTGACTCTGTTCGACTCGCAAATTTTGCTTTCGCTCGGCTTCGCTAAACGCTCCGCCTCGCAAATGCAAAATTCGCTTGTCAAACAAAGTGTCACTTTTGATCCTAATAAAACAATCTACTATTATTCTTGATGACGTACAGTACATCCATTTTAGTTCCTAGGAGCTAAAGTTCAACTTTAGCTCCTAGGAACTAAAATTCAACTTTAGCTCCTAGGAAATAAATATGTTGCCTAGCAACATACCTATTTTTGTGTCAGTAATGAAAACGTTAATTTAAGAGCTAATTTTGGTATCAAAATGGACGACTTTTGTGTCGGTTGCAGAAAAATTCATTTTATATTGATTATTTCGACTAATGTCGAAGATGTCCTATGTCATCAGTGACAAGGCAACTGGGTGATTTATTGTAGTTTCCGGTTGAATGATGAATTCGCGAACCAAGTTTTCTTCAACGCAGGAGAAATGAGAAATAAAGTCGACCGAAATTTATTTCAACCAACTCGTAAATCAAAGGGCGATTGATGATCCCGAAAATGAATGTTAAAATATCATCAAACGCCCTAGTTGTTTGAATAACTATTTCCGTCAACCTCGTATCAACGAGTATGTTCAATGTTTATGAAATTGATCGTTAATGACCCCCATTAGTTGTTTGAATAACTATTTCAGTCAACCTCGTATCAACGAGTATGTTCAATGTTTATGCAATTGATCGTTAATGACCCCCATTAATGATAAATTCGTCTATTATTGCATGATTGTAGTATAGGCAACCAAACATACACCACGTCCTCTAACTGTTGGCACTATAATTCACGGAATCTGCACATGTAAATCGAAAATATGGATTTCTTCGATGATTTTACGTTAACCGTTTCTGAACACAAGAAGAAACTTTTATCCATATTGACAGTTCAGACAGGAGGTGAATGTCAGTGATTATATTGACGTTCATGCCTACTGGGTGAATTTTTTCTCAAAACCACTATAGCGAAAGTTCAATAAGTCGAAACTAAACTACTCAACACTAATTTCGTCGCACACCAAAATGTCGCCCCTGTTCTAATGTAAATAACTTTTTTCAGTTTAGAACAATTTGAATTTGGTTCACACTGTTCGATAGCCCATTCCTTCAGCTATAATATGGTACTTCATTGAAACATGAGGGTATTTACATAAAATCTCTACATGGTGTTTTCCGACAGTGTGCAAAATTTCGGGAAATTCAAAAGGCTCTCAAATGGTGAAAAAAATTGTTTTCTCAACTTCGACAACAGAGGCATGAAGATGATCTCATTACCTCGAGATATTTCGCGAATCAACTTCCTATCTCTCTTATTTACAGAGTGATCTCAAAAAATCAACTTTTTGGTTTTGCAGCCATAACTTTTTTCCACGTCAACCGATTCTGAAAATCTTAGGCTCATTTTGCAGATAAAACTACAGATGGAGAGATCTGAATATCAGAATTGACTCAAGATGGCTATCAATGATCTAGAGTTTTCTTGAAAGTGACCCAAATCTGGAACGCCCTCCGAATCTTGGGTGGGAGTAGAATTGAATGAAAATCAACTTGTTCTCGGAAAAACAATTCATTCTGAATGCGTCCATATTTTCCTCGCTCTCAGTTCTCAAGAATGTGCGTGAGAAATCACAATTGAAACATGTTCTTGCAAAAACATCAGACCATTTCTCCTCTGTAATGCATGGCCCGTAACCAACGTTACAAGAATCACAGTAAGTGACTGACAAGTCAGGTAAGACGTCGTTTCCGACTCATAAATAGATTTTGATAGTTTCGATGCCGCATCTGACGCCCGACCAGCTGGAACTGATTCCACAAATGAGGAAACAAGGGTTATCTTCCCTCCAAATCGCGGATCTGCTAAACACGACAGTCCGATCCATTCAAAGGGCTAATCTCCGACACGAATTGTTTGGTTATTACTGTCGATTCGTTCGGCGCATTACTGCGACTGTTTTCGTGAAACTTTCACCATTTTTGAAATGCGTTTTTACAATAAATAAACGTTGTTCGCTTGAATACTTTTCCATATTCTTAAATCGCATGTTATGTACGTGACAACTGTTGAAAAAATCACTTTATTAAAAAAATCAAAATCCGTTGCTCTTTTTGGTACACCATTTATGATGAGCCTCAGCTGGTCGGGTTTGTCAGTAACTCATTGTGATTCTTGTAACGTTGGTTACGGCGGGCCATGCATTACAGAGGAGAAATGATCTAATGTTTTTGCAAGAACATGATTGTTTCAATTGTGTTTTCTCACGCACAATTCTTGACTACTGAGAGCGAGGAAAATATGGACGTGACTTCTTTTTCCGAGAACAAGTTGATTTTCATTCAATTCTCCTCCCAACCGAGATTCGAAGGGCGTTCCAGATTTGGGTCACTTTCAAGAAAACTCTAGATCTTTGATAGCCATCTTGAGTCGATTCTGATATTCAGGTCTCTTCATCTGAAGTTTCATCTTCAAAATGAGCCCAAGATTTCCAAAATCGGTTGACGTGGAAAAAAGTTATGGCTTCAAAACCAAAAAGTTGATTGTTTGAGATCACTCTGTGAATAAGAGAGATAGGAAGTTGATTAGCGAAATATGTCGAGGTAATGAGATCATCTTCATGCCTCTGTTGTCGAAGTTGAGAATACAATTTTTTTCACCATTCGAGAGCCTTTTGAATATTCCGAAATTTCGCACAGTGTCGGAAAACACCATGTAGAGATTTTATGTGAATACCCTCATGTTTCAATGAAGTACGAGATTATAGCTGAAGGACTAGGCTATCTTACAGTGTGAACCGAATTCAAATTGTTCTGAACTGGAAAAAGTTATTCACATTATAACAGGGGCAACATTTTGGTGTGCGACGAAATTAGTGTTGAGTAGAGTATATGAAATGACAACCCAATGAATATGGACTTCAACCCAAAATATTATTTTATTTTAGATACACACTGATGATTATTCGTGTCGTTTATACTTCTTGAATTCGATTTCCATTTTCACAGGTTTTATGACAGGGATAGTGACAACCTGCTGAAGGCTGATGAATTCAAAAACGTAATTTGTGATTTGAGAAAGGCAAAAAAATTACCCACAGATGCACCAAGTGTGGCAAAGGAGGCTGCCGAAACATATAAGTAAGCTCAAAAAAATTAAAAGTGTTACATCTATATTCGGGATAAAAAAAATTGTTAACTCTCATAAGTATATTTATATATGGAATTTCAGTTTATGTATTCACTAATAAAACCGACTTCATTCTAAATAATGATATTCATGATAAGAACACTTGTCAAAAACAAATGATTCATGTCAAAGCTGCAAAATATAAAATTACTCCTAAATGCATTGGACCTAAAATCTATAATCATCTTCCAGAAATCATCAAAAGAGCTGAAAATTTATCGATATTCAAAAAACGTCTGAAGTCGCTCTAGTTGGTCAACTGTTTTTACACACTCGATGAGTTTTTATCTAGTCCTCTGTGATCCACTCTACTATGTACGTGCTATATTGTTTAGACCCATGACCCCTTTCTGCTTTTGGGTGTATGATAAATTGACATTCATACCCCTCTTGATTGTTTTTATTTCGTCTTATTTATTTAGTATTAATTATAAGTTAGATATAAGTGCTGACCATTCCTATACAAAATGAAATGTTTTTGTCATTTTAAGGAAAATAAAAGTTGAATTTGATTGAAAAATAAAAAGATATACAATATTATCATGACACATATTTTTCTAATTCGAAAAACTCATAACCTCTTATTCATTCCAAATAATTTTTCTGAAAAAGGATAACTTGAACCGTAAAAGTGAGATATAATAGTACCGATACCACTACTCGATACTAATAATGGGAGCTATTATTCAGAGAAAAAAATAGCTATTCAAGGGAGCAAAGGTATCCATTTCCTCCCGGGTGTGAAGTGTGATGTCCAACGCGTATTGCACACCATTTATCCACGAGGTAAAATGAAAAAACAATTATAATTTGTTTCGAGAATATTACATTTGATATATAGATTAAACCTGTCATGACCTGTTGAATTCGAATTGGTAAAAATATACTGGGTGTTCCATTTGGAAAAACAAAGTTGCTGGCATGTCCAGAGAAACCGTTTGTCTGCCATAATGGATTTGTAATATGTTCTTATACGAAATGGTAGCCTTAATTTATGTATAACTGTACCAAATTCCAAGAAAATCCGTTTTTGAATGCAGATGTTACAGGGGTGGCCTGATACCCTAGAGATAAGTTTTTCTTGAATAATTTTCAGAATAATTAATTCCATTCATGACATCAGTATAGAACCCTTGAAATAGTGTCTTCGAAACATAATCAGCTTTATCAGTTTTTCAGAGGTTTGCTCAATAATAGTATACGGAAATTAGCGTGATTTTCTCAATTCCTGTTGATTTAACAACCAATACACATAAATTCGAATGAAAATATACAATAACTCTTCAAAAAAATGGTTCTGATTTCCTTTACAGAGTAATGCTTTCAATGGTATATCTCCGCAAAAAATCATCTTTGAGCAAAAAAATATATTCTTTCTCAGTTCTGTTTCATACCGAAACGTAAAATGTGAATATTATTAATCATCATAGAGGCCGAATTAAGACATTATGTATACAATTACACATCCGACTCTGCTGAACAAACTCACTAATTCATTGTTTCAAATCACTTGAGAATATTGAAACTTGAAAAAATGATACTTGAAAATCACATTTTCTATATGATGAACAATCTAACCTGTCAAGTTGTCTTAATCGATTGAGAAAGTTGAATTCTGAACGGAGAATGAAAACATAGATTGTTTGGTGGTTTGGGAAATCTTTCAGTGCGCGAGATGGCGCGTGAATTTTGAAATATGTGGGTATTCATGAAAAGTGGTAAAAGTATGAATTTTCAGAAAGTATCATGAGAATGAAAATTCATCATCATGAAAAGTGGGAAAAGTATGAATTTTCAGAAAGTATCATGAGAATGAAAATTCATCAAATATTGACATTATGCGACTGCTTGAAAATTGGGTAGGTAGAGTATTATGAATGTGTGAAATGTGTTCCAGTGATATTCTCAATACGCGCGCCAACACTGCACTACTCAAAATCTTTGTGATCGCGTTATATTTTCTGATCCTCAAAATCAAGAAAAATCTCTCCTGCTTGAAAAATGTTTATTCTGCAACTAGGTCGATGTCTATATCTGATGGCACTCCAATAAATGTGGTGGATTTCTTGAAAGCTATATGCGACTTGAAGATACGAGGAACTTCCACAATCTTCAGATCATCAATAGGAATCATCAAGTATCTCAAAGAAGCCAGGTAAAACCCATGAGCATTCAGAGGAGATGATAGACATTTATGGTAGGAGAATAAAATACACATTGTTGAATATTGTGGTATCGGTTGGTATAAAGTAGAGTCACTGGATGGTATAGAGTTCTTACACAGAAATGACAACTGTTAGTGTTTTTGAATGTTTAGATTCATTAAGTAACACACCTTGTGACAAGAGCACCATAGTCGTTCCGCGCTTATTCATTCAAAATTGTTAGAATTTAACAATAAATACTACGTCAGAATTGAAATATAATTTCATAAACTATTGAGAAAATAGTATATTACGTAACAAGAGTTGTAAGTACCCCATTACGCACGAAATGAAAAAAGTTAATGCACGAAGCACCGCGGCGGCGAGTAGTGCATAAATTTCATGGGTGCGTAATGGGCTCACAACTCGTGTAACGTACTATACTTTTTCTACGCCCATTCATCTTCTTCCATTAAATAAAAAACATCGCAATCATTTAAACTTTGATATAATAGTTGTTAATAACAATTGAACAATTATTGTAAATCGATTGTGCCTTATTACTCACTGGTGATGACCGGTTATTTATAATAATTGTATTACTGCTCGGTACATCAGAAAACGAAGATAATTATTAGCGGTAACAAATTATGTGTGGCTTGAGCTTTTTCTAAAATCTCCGGTGGAGTGCTCATAATTTCATCACTTTTACTACTATCAGACGTATTCGTAAGTTAAGGAAATGTTTGTATACAATTATATTTCGTTCAGAAAATTTACAATATAAATGACCTGCCATTTATTTTCATAGCATATGCTACAAGAAATTGCATAACGTGCTGTCTTCATTTGATTTTTCCAATTCGCCAAAGCATAACTATACAGGGTGGGCCACCAGTAACTCCTCGGTCTCTAGAAGGCTAACCACTTATCTTCTTGGAATTCTTCCTCTCTAGGAAGTTGCATGTCAACATAAGCTACCATTTGGAATTATTTTGAAACATACAGGATGTCCCCAAAAATCACAAAACACTGAAGTTGAACTTTTTTCAATCGAACACCCTATATATTATTTCATTTTGAGATTCTCCCTGGTGAGCTGATTTTAACAATCCATCATACTTGGGGTCTAGCAGTTATAATTACTGAGATATAGGGTGTGAGAAATCGAGATTTTCCAAGTTCAAGAATTTTTTGTGTCTAAACCATTCATAATTGGTCAAAACGGCTCACATGGCCCTATCTCAACTTCCGATCAACTATCTACTGACATTCAATTGAAACAAATACAGGGTGGTGCAGAATTCAGAATCTTGATCACCCGGTATATGTCCCAATTAAATAGGGGAGAATCTCAAAATGAAATAATATATAGGGTGTTCCAAGAAGATAAGTGGTTAGCCTTCTAGAGATCGAGGCGTTACTGGTGGCCCACCCTGTATGTAATGAAATTGAACACCTGAGAACGGAAATGAGGGAATCAAGAATAAATTGAAACGTGATATATCATTGAACGCCTCAAACTTCCTTTTCTCGAAAATGATTTATAATGTATGAATATGAAGTTTTCAAAAATGCTAAAAAATCACTGAAACATTGAGTTCTAATGGTGGCCTATAAGGATCTTTCATATAAAAAAGTTCCAATTGAAGGATATTTCTTTCAATTTCTAATTCAAGAGGACACAATAAAGAATATCACCACTACTTAACTAACAAAACACAAAAGTAAGGCACCTGATAGCAACAAATAAATAGTAATAATGAGTTCATAATTTAGAATAAGCCCCTTGATTGAATATTTACTGAAACAATTGAATTTCGAAATTATTCAATAACCTATTTATTGAATTGTTCAAATTGATGTCCTTTTTTCCAAAAACACACAATTGACATATTTCCCCAATACGTCTTAATACAGTGAAAGGCTCAATAATCTTGAAGACAAAGACATCCTTCAATGATTTCGAATGCATTGAGACGTATTGAGAAATAAGCGTGTGAAGGAAAATGGACATCTAATTAGACAACTGAATAATTTCGAAATTCAATTGTTTTAGTAAATATTCAATCAGGTGCTTATTCTACATTATGAACTTCCGATTACTATTCATTTGTTGCTATCAGGTACCTAAGTTTTGTGTTTTATTAGTTAATTTTGTTAGTTTATCTTAATTCCGAACATGATAAGCCTCTGGCTTCTGCACTCATCATTTTGGTAATGATAATAATAAAGATTATGATTAGTGTTGGTATTGTTTTTGTCCTCTTCATGGAAAAATCAAAGGGAATATTCTTTCAATTGGAACTCTTTTATATGGAAAATCCATGGTCCACTTTTGAATTTCAATGTTTAAGTAATTTTTTAGCATTGTTGAGAATGTCATATAAGTATATACATTCAATAACGATAGAACACATATCCAACTTCTCAAAAAATTAAGATAGGTACCATCTTCAACAAAACAATGATATGATAATTTTTATAAAAGTATGTATGGTAAAATATGTTCAAAGTATTCTTGCCTCTCACCCCCTTTCAGATATACGTCGGTGAACCAAATACCCTGTATAGATACATAATCTCTTTCATAGTATGAGTATGTTAGCTTTGTTGAAATGTGTTTGTTTTCCAAATCGAAGATTTTCCATAATAATAATTCAGTGATTATGGCGAAATTATAGCGTTGTGGCGTTTATAACGCGATATTTCAATTTTGAAGCAAATTCACGATAAGTAGACATAAATATTCAGAAGAGTCTAAATACCTACTTCAGTAACTAGGCTGCCATCCTCAGTAGAAATAAAGACGAAATGAAGATTATAGCTGTCTCTAGTAGAAATCTGTAATTTCTAATTCATGCCTAATTATTTCATGGTTTAGAAAATGGTTTTGGTTCAACGAACATCATGTTGAAGAAAATCAAAAGGTTTGATGGGTCCTGAACCTTCATTCATCAGAATTCGATCATGTGATGATCATTTTTTGAACATGTAACAAATAATTGGAATTGCACAGCTTGGATTGTATCCACATCAATCGTAAAAATCACCATGAATTATCTATAATGTATTCAGTCTGATTCTTTGCTGTTTTTTTTTCTTGATAAAATTCAATTCACCATGATTGTCTTTCACAGTGATAAATCGCTGCCACCATCAGTGGGTGTTTCGTCGATTCGTCAACCAGCAGAGAGTGAGTACCAAATGTATTGATAAAAAGTTGTGAGATCTTCCCCATCAAATATTATACTATTTTTTTGTGAAAACTGTTTCAACAAAATGTCGATGAATTTTCAAGTTATAGGTTCAGATATTTCAAACGAATTTTCAAATATTCGCAGCATCCTTTGAATTCTGAATTGACTCGGCCGTTACTTGATGGAAATCCATGGCAAATGTAAAAACTTCACAAACGATAAGATTTCCACAAAATTCTCGAACACACGACATGTTTCGCTAGCACAGTAGCTTCGTCAGGTGATATTCTTGTTCATTGTACCAGTATATCACCTGACGGCAACATTCCTGTGAACATTGATGCGCCAGTACCAATAGGAGACTCTGGCCGTCATCAGGGCCAGTACATGTCTGCCGATCCATTAAAAAAAAGACGACCGTCACGGGATTCGAACCCTGGTCCTCCGCTATCACTTAGTTACAAATCGAACTTATATTCCATCTGAGCAGATAATCTCTGCCTTTATTGAAATGATATGTGTGTACGGAATTCATTCGCGGTTCTCGAATTTCTGTCATACATCTATTTTATGAGTCAGACGACTTGCCTATAATTTTTTTTGCCGAGTTTGATGACTCTTGATAATATTCAAATACATAACGACAGAAAACTGTAGTGGTTGAGTGCTTGACTAGCAATCAGAATGCCGAATGATTGCGAGGTTGGATTCCTGGCAGAGCAGAGAATTTTCATTAATTTCATTTAGAGATGTTTCTGCACGATTCGCTATCGCGTTTCAATTAACAGTGCAGCTTCTTAGGTGGCGTATGGAGTTAGTAACAAAGCCTACACAGAACACACATGAGCTGAAGGACATCTCGTGAGGTGGATGGTCACTTGGTATGTACATATAATCATACCAACGGGGTACATATACCTACTTACCTCATTTGAATGTTATGAATATTAGTGGTAGATAGATGATTTTCATGATTCATTAGTAGAAGTAGTTGGTTGATATATGTATGTACAGGGTGATTCACCATAAATGCCCCCCCTCCTCTAGCTCACTTATTTTTGAACCGATTTAAAAATTTGGAAAATAATCAAAAATGATTTTTCAGAATTTTTTTCCCGTTGCATCAGAAAATACAGGGTGCTCGGAACAAATGATCTACAGAGTACTACTTGATTTTTTCAAATGGAACACCCTGTATCTCATTGTATTTTTAGATTCTTTCTGAAGAGCTGATTTTATCAATGCATCACACTTGGGGTCTAGCGGAAATGATTACAGAGATATAGGGTGTTCAAAATCGAGATTTTTCAAGTTTAGGACTTTTTTGTCTCGAAACTATTCATTATTGGTCGAAACGGCTCCTATGTTTCCATCTTAACTTATGATTTACTGTCTACTGACATTTAATTGAAACATTTACAGGGTGGTTCAAGATTCAGAATTCTGATCACCCTGTATCTGTTCCAATTATTAAATGTCAGTAGACAGTAAATCAAAAGTTGAGATATGGACATGGAAGCCGTTCTGACCAATGATGAATAGTTTCGTCTAAAAAAAAACCTAAAGTTGAAAAATCTCGATTTTGAACACCTTATATCTCTGTAATCATTCCCGCTAGACCCCAAGTGTGCTACATTGACCAAATCGGCTCTTCAGGGAGAATCTAGGAATACAATGAAAAATAGGGTGTTCCATCTAAAAAAATCGAATAGTACCCTGTAGATCGTTTGTTCCGAGCACCTTGTATTTTCTGATGTAGCGGAAAAAAACTTTATCGAAAATCTTTCAAGATGAATTTTCAAATTTTGAAATCGGTTTAAAAATTACTGAGCTAGAGGAGGGGACATTTATGGTGAATCACCCTGTACATACCAATTGGTTATCGACCTTACGGAGAGGTCCTTCAGCTCATTGATGTTCTGTGTAGGCTTTGCTACTAACTCTATACACAACCTTAGGAGCCGCACTGTACTGGGACGCAACAGCGAATCGTGCAGAATCATCTCCGGCCAAGGCTACGAAAATACATAATTTTTAACTCGTTTCATTTATGAAAATGCTTTACTTCCGTGGATTCGAACCCAGCAACCTTTCGATGGTCTGATTACTAGTCGGGCACGTTCCCCACTGCGCTATTCCGACGTTCTAAAAATTTGACTTTTCAATTGAAACTGAGATATAATCATACTCTATATAGCACGGTGCCGGCTAGATTATAATTAAACGATTTCAATATGTTATATCATAGGTAGATGATTGCATGACGTAGGTAAAAATATAATACGAATTGACACTATTAGCCCAGTGCCAGCTGAATTATAGGCAAACGATTACAATACAATGGGCCGGTGTTTGACCAGTGCAGCTTGACCATGGCAAGCAATCTGTCGATCTATCATGTATTGGGTCAGAAGACGGCCAGAGATTTGACGTTTGCTGGGGTGCCATTCACTATCCTGAGCAGAATGATTGAAAAATCGCACCTTATTGTGCGGTTATTTGCAGTCACTTCACGATTTGAAAACTAGGATAATAATTATGCAATCCGATACCAATTGACGTAGATCTCCGAATCGTACATGTGCCATCTCTCAATAAACTGAGTCAAATCCATGGCAAAGCGATCAATCTGCTGCCATTATTCCGGACATATTTATCCGAACGTGCTGCGATTCAAACTGATTCAAGTTAGTGGCAGAGCATCAATATTTCCGCGAATGTTTTGCCGTTGTTGAAAGTTAAGTTCGGAAGTATGTCCGAAAATGGCAGCAAATAAATCACTGTGTCGTCCTATTCAATTCAGATTAGGGTAGTTTCATGAAATCTACCATTCAATTATATATTTATCAGATCGCGAAATTAAGTGCAAATTACCGCACGGAAAAGTGCTAGTTTTCAATCATTTTGCTCAGGATAGGGAATGACACAGTTGCCGTTCGATAGGATACAATATTTTCACATGCCTTTGGGATATACAGGGCGCCCGTAATTCGAGCTTAAGCATGGGGATCTCGGTAATCTTGAGAGATACGATGTTGCTTGAAAATTCTCCATCTCATCGAGATATTCATATTCAGTATATTGATGAAAAAAAATCTGACCTCACCGGTGAAAATCTAGAATTAGAGGGTGATGGAAGAGACATTGGTTTTTTAATATTTGTTTGTACTTGGCAATTTTTTCAATCGATAAATGTATACCATTCAATGCATCATAATGTGTCCTCGAAAATTAAAATCAATACCCTGAATCAATTCAATAATACGAGGTGGGCCAATAAACTTTATTCTCTGAAAATCAGCATTCACGAATCACCATATGTATAATCAATAGATATTATGAATCCATTCGATGTAAGAAGAACATATCGGATGATAATTTTCATTTTGTAATTTCAATCAAATTGTGGTATCGATATTTAAAAATTGACAATATTACAATAATTCAGATTCGAATCACCCTGTGATGAAGATCAGTCTTGATTGATTCTATACATGGTTGTTCTACTCAAAGGTTGAACTGAAAAACTGCTAGCAAAAAAATTCAATTCATTTGTCCTTTCTTGGAGATATAGGCAGATGAAAAGGAGGCATTTCTCAACTTCAACACCCTGTATTTCAAAATCTGGTCATAGGATCAGATTAGGAATTCGAATGTTTGATCATTATATATCATCATATATCAGAAATTCAGAGAATTTGACAGAACGCCATTCTTATATGAAAAAAGTGCGGAGTCTACCTAATTAACACTTTTTTGAAGATTGCCATGGAAACAAATTTTTTTATTTCGAATTTTGACAGTTCAGGACAGTTTCAACGCTAGAAGTTTACTCTCTCAGATTGCAAAATGTCATTTTTCAATGAAAAATGGAGAAATATGTTCGGAATTTATTATGCTTGTCATCGAAATGTGAAAAGTAACAAGTGAAGCATATTTACAACGTTTTCCTGAAAGACATCAACCAAATATTGGATATTTCCTAAGTCTCCGTAGGAATCTGGGCCAATATTATTCATTCCCAAGTAGCACACATATATTGGGACAATATCGGTGCAATATTTCGAATATATCGGCAAAAAAATATTGTGAAAGTGATATTGGCGAGAAAAAAAATGTGAACATTCGGCGATATTGGTACAATATCAGTTCCTTAATGTGGGAAGAATATTGAAAATCAGCATGTTGCAATGTCGTCTCGAAAAAAATTGTGAAATATTCTCATATCAATATTGGTTAAATATTCGTAGAGTTATATTGGTCACGAAATGTGATATCAATATTGGCGAGAAATTATTGGTGAACATTTGGCAATATTGAAGCAATATTATATGGGATTATCGGTGAATCATTGAAAATCATCATAAAGCTATGTTGTCTCTAGAATATTGGTAGAATATTTCCATACCAATATTGCTGGAATATTCGTGTAGTTATATTGGTCACAAAATGTGATATCAATATTGCTGATAAATGAACTGAACATTTGACAATACTGGTGCAATATTGGTTGGAAATATTGGTACATTATTAAAAATTATTATGTGGCTATGTTGTCTTCAATATATTGGTAGAATATTTCCATTCCAATATTTGCCAGTTATTCGCATTAGGAATAATCATAAAGGTCAGCACAGCCGAAGTGCAATGGGAGGGCCTTGCCCTGGGGAAGCCGCCTTATTGGTCACGGTTAACCCCTACTCCAGGTTATAATGCTTCCCAATCGTCTAGAGCCAATATCTATATTCTCTCGTCTGATCGGCAAAGGGAGTACGTTACCAATAATTTATAGCGCCATCTATCGACATCGGTTTGAGAGTGCGTGATATGGAATTAATATCGAAATTTCGATATCGATATGTCTTTTCAAAACAATATGTGAACAATATTGCTCACATGATATAATGAATCAGATATCAGCCTATATAATATGATATTATTTCCTGAATATGGCTGGAAAACTATTTAAGCGATATGCAATTGAACTTGAAAATACAATATTGTTTATCTCTCCTATGACCGATATAAGATAAATATTGCATTGGCGTTATTGATATTCATCCATAAAACAATATGCATTCCATGTCTTTCGCATAAATGGTTAAAACGATATTTGGGTAAATATGATGTTTTGAATATTATCGAAACAATATTCAAAAATGAGCCGTAGAAATCGAATATACAATATTGCATTACCGCTTCAGAATCGACATGGGAAGAATGTTCAAATTGCTATATTGGTTATAATTATTGTTGAAAACAATATGTTAACGATATTTTCCGCATGATATAATTGAAATGATATCAATCAATATAGGTAAATTCGATATTCCAAATATTGTTGAAATAATATTCATCCAATGTGCCGTCGAACTCGATTACACGATATTGCATAACCGCTCCAGAATAGACATGAAGAGAATGTTTGGATTGCGATATTGGTTATAGTTGTTGAGAACAATATGTATACGATATCTTCCACGTGATATAGTTAAAATGATATCAATCAATATAGGTGAATTCAATGTTCCAAATATTGTTGAAACAATATTCTGCCAATGTGCCGTCGAACTCGAACATACAATATTTCATAACCGCTTCAGAATTGACATGTGGAAAATGTCCGAATTGCTATATTGGTTATAATTGTAGGAAACAATATGTATACGATATCTTCCGCATGATATAGATATAATGCTATCAATCATGATAGGTGGATATCATGTTTCAAATATTGTTGAAACAATATTCAACCAATATTCCGTCCAACTTAAGTATACAATATTGCACAACTGCTTCAGAATCGACATGAGGAGAATATTCGAATCGCGATATTGGTCATAAACGTGAGAAACAAAATTTATACGATATCTTCCGCATGATATAGATAAAATGATATCAATCAAGATAGGTGAATATGATGGTTCAAATGTTGATAAAACAATATTCAACCAATATGCCGTCGAAGTTGAATATACAATATTTCTTAACCACTTCAGAATCGACATGGGGAGAATGTTCAAATCGCGATATTGGTTATAATTGTTGAAAACAATATACATATATACGATGTAGCTGTATCGACATTTGTAAAACAATATTAAATAAAATACAATATTGTAAGTCCGATATACTGTCATATTGGACCTATATTATTTCTCACATGTACTTACGATATATCTATATCGGCCCAATATGAAATCAGGTTTTTGCGAATATGATGTGCTACCTTCGGCGGCCCAGACATAAATATGGCGAGAGAGCTGATGAATATAAACAAAGCGGTAAAATATAATTTTCAGATTGAATTTCAGTTGAGATATTTTTCCAAGAAAATCGCCACATAGCAACGAGACAAATTGGAGCACAGTTGGATTTACGATTTACGACACCTGTTGGTATGGAAGACGCTCACAAAAAATCGGTAGGTATCAGCCTCACAAAATGCTTCCTACCCAAACTCTTCATCCTGAAGACAGGGAACGCTGATTAGAATTTAGCAGGTTCTTGTTGGATCGGATACGTGAAAATCTAGATTTCCATGACAATGTTATATGGTGTGACGAATCGAAATTCACGAATTCAGGGATGTTCAATAGACATAATGAACATGTGTGGTCTATCGAAAATCCCCGTGTAAACCAAGAAAGGCGACCTCAGATACGCTTTGGACTGAATGTTTGGGTTGGTTTTACTAGATGGAACAGTTATTGGTCCATACATTTATAAAGAAAATTTGACTACAGAAAGATATGTTGATTTTACAAGGATTTTTTTGACAGATTGTCTGGATAACAATACTAATCTCAACCGCCTGCGTGATTTATAATAATAATTATAATGTCTTTATTCAATAAAGAAAAGGCGGAATGTAGTCACCTCTTTCCAAGGAGAAAGGCAATTGCTCTTCCATTCAACCTGGGAAAACGGCAACATATAGGTTCACACGTCAGGTGAACTAAAATATCATTCAATTTCTGTGGGACATCTAAATATCGTACTACAACATAGCTAGTACATTTCGAGTTAGCATGAAAGTGAGTAAATCATATACATTAATTATTCATCTACATCAGAAGATAAAACGAAAATCATACAATTCAATAAAAAAGAGTTCTGATCTATAAGATAATGAAACAAGATACAGTTGATAGATACTAATAGAATAAAGTACATATTATGAATCGGTTTATTAGGGTAAGGTCCGAATGACTTGGGGGATGATATCGAAGGAGGAAATCGAAGGTCAGATAGATCTATTGATATGGTTCAATATGTGATTACTACTTGGCGAGAGGACGACTGAACTACCTATATAGAAAAGTGAATTTACCTTCTAAAATGCATTTTTTCTGTGACAGGAAAAAAGTTTGGCATTTCATCTCTGTTGGCAGGTTATAAAATGTCACTTTTCATAAATTACTTTTTTCCCGTGGGAAAAAAGTGAGTACTTCTTTCCCGGATATATATCACATATATATACTCTGTTAATGGCTTTTGTTCTGCAATAGTTCCGAAAAATGAGTCAATAATACCGTCTCCGAGAAAGAACTGCAAGTCCTTTTATCTTCCATTCGACTTCGCAGTTTCGTATATTACTAAACAACTACTGAATTCGCAATTTTTTAAAATCAAATCACAGAATTGAACTGACAGTAGTGACATCAGATATTTGATTACTTCAAAAGAATGATGAAGATGCCTATAAAACGCAGGTGTCCCTACTGTTAACAACTTGAAATTTCACGTCGATAATTTTCAGATTTCGAAATAATGTAATATCTTCTCAATATTGATTCGTCCTTCCTTCTGTCACAGAAAAAAATAGTGTATTATACACGGGAAAAATATTAGATTTTAGCTCACGGTTTTTTGTCTCCCTCCGCTACGCGTCGGGAGACAACACAACCTGGAGCTAAAATCTACAACTTTTTTCCCTTGTATAATAAATAACTATTTCTCAGTTCTGATTAGAAAAGACGCAAATTCATGGTCCTCAGTGATACAGGAAGAGCATTATACAGGGTGACCCAGGGTTAAACCGCCAAAGTCAAGGGTCAGTTATTTGGGCAAAAATAAGACTTTTTTTTTAATGAACATTTGTCCTAACTTGCTTTGTTTTCGATATACAAGGTGTCAAAGTTTTCAGAAAAAATCGGTTCTTCATTAATTACGGCTTGAACTTACGGCAGATTTCGATGAAACTTGGTATGCCTATTTGCGGTGAAACGGAGCTACATTTGATGTAATCCGAATTAAATTATTTCCATTGGCGTCCCAGAAAGTAATCAAAATGATATAAGGATATTTTTGTTCATTATTTTATTTTATTAGGAAACTGATAACGTCCAAGAATCACATGAACTGCTCAAAATGACCACCATCTTTCTCGATGCAAAGTTCGCACCTACGGACGACTGCAGCTGCACGGCACTCTGCTGGTGTAATCTCTCGGGCTGCATGAATGATCATTTCCCGCAGAGTACCAATATTGAACATACAAAAAAAAAGTCATACAATGACTCGTCCTAATATCAGTTGGATTACCCTCTATTACGTTATCAGTTTCCTAATAAAATAAAAGAATAAAACAAAAATATTCTTATATCATTTTGATTACTTTCTGGGACGCCAATGGAAATAATTTAATTCGGATAACATCAAATGGAGCTCTGTTTCACCGCAAATAAGCATACCAAGTTTCATCGAAATCTGCCGTAAGTTCAAGCCGTAATTAATGAAGAACCGATTTTTTCTGAAGACTTTGACACCTTGTATATCGAAAACAAAGCAAGTTAGGACATATGTTCATTGGAAAAAAAGTCTTATTTTTGCCCAAATAACCGACCCGTTTGGCGGTTTAACCCTGGGTCACCCTGTATATTTTCGTGATCGTGAAGGAGAAAGATCGTTCATAAAGGGCAGTATTATGCATCGGTGGAGTAAGAAGGAAACGCGATCTGGTGTTGATGGAGTAAACCATTTGTCTGAAAACAATTTTATCAATCAAATATGAGGTAGTTTTGCTGAGAATTACTCCATGATAAAAATAGCTGGTCTGCAGAAGCCATCTTTGCTGCATGGATAGCCAATTACTGTCGGTGATTTTCTGTGAAATGGGACTGCGCCTCCTAACACCATAAATTAATCTTGCGCATGCATTTTGGACTTGCTGAATACGATTTCGATCTTTTTTTGTCAAACAGGGGTAATAAAAAAGGCTTGCATAATTGAAATTACTTAATACTAGGGCGTCACATAGAGTTATCTTAGTTCTCGTGTCTACAAACTTGGATACGTTTTGAATCAATTTCAGATTACAGTATGCTCTTTTGATACAGTTAGAGACATGTTGACTGAATCTCAATTCGCTATTCATGATGAGGCCCAGATTCCTTGCTGAATCAACAATTTCTAAACGTTGAGAGTTTATTGATATTTCTAAGTGCTCCTTGCACTGATTTCTATACTTCTTGTTGCCAAATATCAAAAGTTGTGATTTAGTAGGGTTAATTGTCAAGCAATGGTCTTTAGAGACTTCATTCAGAGTATCTAGATCTGTATTGATAACCATGCTAGCAGCATGGAGATTCGCGTGGTCGAAAGAATGATATATCTGGGTGTCATCCGCATAATAATGGGAGTGACAATTCCTCAAGAACGTAGGAAAATTGGAAGTGTGCAAAGTGAAGAGGAGTGGTCCCAATATGGAACCTTGCGGTACACCACTGGAAATAATTTTCTGAAAATATATCATCGATCTTAACTGCTTGTGATCGATTCGAAAGATAATTTTTTATCATCTCACAGGCACTATTAGTGCACCCAATATGATGTAAAATCGCTAATAGCAACCGGTGATTGATACAACCAAACGCTTCAGAATAGTCCAACAGTACAAGTATTGATAATTTGTTCTCATCAATTATGGTTTCAGCAGAAAGGTGCGCCTCCGCATAATGCCAGAAGGGTTACAGAATATTGCTCAGAAATGTTTCCTTATAGGGTTATTGCGAATAGTGGTGATGTACGTTGGCCAGCGCGTTCTCCAGACTTATCACCCTTGGACTACTTTTTATGGGGCACAATGAGAAATACAGTTTATAAAACTGTTCCAGTCGATATCAATGACCTTCGTCGAAATATTATCGACTCCTTGAGACAGATAAAAAGACGAAGTATCGAAAGAGCAATTGCAAATATGAAGGTGGACAGTATGAACAGCTTCTCTGATTATTTATATTTTGCCCTCGATTTGTTCGTTCTGATCGGTTCACATTTAACTGTTAATTGAAAAAATGAATTTTCAACATATTCTCTCGTTGTTCTTCAATGGAAAATGGTATTTTGCAATCTGAAAGAGTGAACTTCTAGAGTTAAAACTGTACTGAACTGTCAAAATTCGAAATCAACAAATTCGACAAATTAGTTTCCATGGCAATTTTCGGAAAAATGTGAATTAGGATATTTCGACCATGATATGAAACCAAAACTACACAACAAGTACATCGTCAGAGTCAGAAAAAAAAACTGTATTCAGAAATAAAAAAACTTGTTATGACCAACTTGATCGGTTTTCCTATAGGTAACAAAATGAAAACGAAAATCGCATAATTCAGTTTTTTGACGATATCTCCAAACTAAGAAAGATAGGTCAGTTTTTTTTCAGATTATTGTTCAGCACCAGAATGCGCAACTTTGTCCTAATTTGAGCAACATCGTATCATCAACATTCTCTTCAAATAAATATTCAAATATGTTCTACAGTAAATAAAAAGAATTATTTCGTCTGCATGATGTCATAGTCATTTCCACATCACCTTATTCTGTACTTTGACTGATGATGACCATTTGAATGGTCGAAACATGTCTCGGAAGTGAAAAGTACATTTGCCTGCACACATCGCCATGAAACTTGTGGAGACGAGTTTGAGTTTTTTCTCTTTGATCGTATTATTTCATCCATTTCCAGATGTAAGAGGAAAAATGACAGCTCTGTCACCGAGAACAATAGACTACGAAGTAGCTGTTCACACTATTAAGATACAGAGAAGTGGCCAGGCAATCAACATTGATGAAATGCGGCAAATTCAAGGTAGGAGCTCCGAAAATATCTCCAATCATTTCATTGACTCATCAACAAGATTCTATTCCACCAAATTGACTTGTGCAACCGAATAAGTATACACGGAAAAAAAAGATTTGTTGCATCAACAAAATATTCATGCTAAAATTATTCTTGTTGGACTGAGCAATTTTTAATTGAATCAACCAGATACATGATTATTTCATGAAAGCAGCTCGTTCAAATCGAAAATGTAGTCTCAATGAATCAACAGTATGATATCAATTCCATCAACAAAACATATGGTTTTCCCAAAAACAAATTATGTCGATCAAAAATAGTGCCGATGTTGATTCAACTATAGACATTTTGTTGATTTGTTCAAATAATGATCATCTTGATGAGAATATATCTTAGAAACAACATACAAGTTTTCTTATTCCGATATACTAATGAACTCGTTTCGAACGGATCATTCGCTTGAATAGAGCAACGATATGTATGTAAGATCAATGAAATATTCTGTTCATTCTACATGAAGTTAAATTTTCGCCTCTAGATGGCGATCATTTCACCCCGTCTATGCCTGCCTCGAATTCATTTTATACGTGAAGACTGATTCTTCGTGTTTGAAATGTCAGCTGGATAAATCCAACTTAGGGTGATTAGCAATCCGAATTAGTTTTGCATCAGCTGAAGAGAAGTAGAGACTGAATATCTATGCTAGAAGTCTACTATTCCTAGTTCAGATAGAATTTCAGAAAAATCCCGGATAAATACTGAATTTGGTTCAACAAAGCAATTCGTCGAATGAAAATACAGTTTCTCCTGAATCAACGGAATATTTCATCGAATCAACGAAATATTTCATTGAATTAACCTAATGTCTCATTGAATCAATATCTTGTTGATTTGAATTGAACAAAATGATTGAGCCAATTCGATATCTCCTCATAAACAATTAATGGATGTGTTTGATTGAATGAGATCCAGCGAGTTCATGCAAGACATATTTACTCAATTCAAACTTCAAATTCGCTCTGAAACAAGATATAGATTTACTCAATGCAAGAATATATTTTGTCTTGCATATATTATGATACTTTTATTTGCTTGAATTGAATTTAGCTTGATTCAACAATTCCTTTTTTTTCGTGTAAGCTCAATATCATTGAAATCCCAATCCAATATCAACAAAATTGATCTCCTTTAAGCTTCTGCGCAAGATACAAAAGAATCCGAACTGTCATACATGACGTCGATTCATGTCACTTGAGACATGTTCTGTAAATCATCATAAATTTCTAGTTACTATAGGAACCGACGATTTTCTTTGGCAACTTCCGTAGAATGTTCAAAATTTTCAAAATAGGAAGGATATTATGTCAATAAGCAACGAAATGTTTCTATATCTCCAGTTGAAGTAATGGGGAAGCCTCTTTTTCGATTAAAATTAAAATTTCAATATAAATTTGTAAATGAAGGCTCATACGTTTCATTACCTATAGGCAGATTTTCATGAAAACAAATTGAAGACATCGAAAAATCACCACATTCTCGTGTTATTCAGTGACGGCTCATCAGGGACGGCAGGATCGGCCAAGCAGCACCAGCAAATTTTTCGAAAAAAGCTGAACTATTTGAGGAATACAATTATTTTCCGAAAGAGTTTTCTATGCCACTATTATTTGAATTTCATGCACTGAAACCTTTGGGTGAGCCATTCGAATAAACACCGAAAATCACGAACTAACTCAGGACCTATGTCATCGCCAAAACACCGCTTCACGTTGAAAACTACTGCAGTCCAGTGTTGCCAAAGTGGATTTCACACTAGAACTGGTGGATTGAGTTTTCGTATTGTGACAAAATATGACATCTAGTGGATGGTGTTCATTTTGGTGAATTTTTTCAAATATATAGTGTAATCTGAAGGTTGAGGACCTGTATCCACAATTCTCCTTGTTTCATATAAAAAAAAACTGATTTTAACAATGTAAAACTATTGAGGAGTTTTTATAAAAATACTGGTTTCAACTGAATTCGCTTTCTAAAGGTTATATCCACATTGGCAATATTTCAAGTATAATTTGAATTATAGTGACTCTATAGAGTGACGACAATAGTTGTACACTTTTTGATAGGTCAGACCTTTTATATGGAGGTGCATCCACCTGTCTTGTTCTCTTCATTTGATTCTACAAATTCTGTTCAGCTTCGTCAATGCTTCCTCCTTATTTTTTGCTGTTTGGACACAGAACATCCAACAATCAGACATGAAACTCTGAACGTCAGTACCTTGGATATTAACTATCAGAATCCGTCCTTCGCAACTCGTAAATCTCAGATTATTTTGATGATGGGATGAAAATATCAAATAATCAGACATCAGGTGGCACTTCGAAGGCACGAATTCATTAATGCATGGTGGATTATAAGCTGTTCAGTGACTTGACATTTTGGAAATGGCAGCCATTTGGTTGTCTTTTGTTCTCACTCAATTCATAAAGTCACTCTAACTACTTGGATATTGTATATTCAATGTGACTAATAATATGACAAAACAAATTTCAGCAGTCCAAGAGCCAAGTATCAAAACATTGTAAAAAGCTCTGGTGATGAAAATGTATGGAATTTCTAGAATACTTGTCATTTTCAAATACGCATGTAGCGGTGATAAATAATAATATGTAAATTGCCTCCACCGCGGGAAACATTTCAAGGACACTTGATAATACACGGAGGTACGGCCAGCCGACCAGGAAAGTAATGAGATAGCTTTTCACTGGTCATTGTGGTGCTTTTGCGTTTGGTGTATCGTGCGTTGAAGTGTTTGAAAATAGTTTATTCAGGCTCCAGATTTAGCAGAAAAAAAATTAGAAAAGTCATGGCGAGCGTAAGAAATAAGGTAGTAAGATCTGGTTAGCCATTTATTTTCATTTTATTGAAAATAAAAAAATATGTTGACGAACTAGAGCGACATCTACCTTGATCGACCCAGGTTCTGAGGGCACGAGCCGTCACACAACCACATTCATCACCAGATAACTGATGTGAAATTCTAGAATTCACGAAAGTAGGTCATGTCCATTTATGCATTGTGAAATGAGCAACTGAAAACTATCACAGCCACCCTTATTGATTGTTCACTCAGTTCGGTGCCTTAAAGAGGGTTTCAGTCTCCAGTGGTTGAAAAATGAATCAAGGTGAATATTAATTCACGCCCAGCATTGTGACAGTAACACTACCTAATTTCAGTTGAATAGTTGACATTTCTTTATTATCAGTTATAATCAATTGACCATATTTCCAAGGGTTAGACATTTCGTATCGCAAGGTTGGCTACAAAGATATCAAATCTGAAATGTGAATAAAATTAATATATTTCATTCCGATCCTAATTGCTAAGTCGTTATTCATTGATAATATGAGCGAATACAACATATATAGCTGCTGTCAACGAATAATACATAATGTATGTCCCTTCTCAAATAAAATATGGTCAATCGAACCAATCAAATGTCTTGATGATATAAAATATTCCGTGATTGAAGAATAATTGTCAATTTGATTTATAGTAAAAGTATCAAGCTTCATGTAATGCGAAAATGTTAACTATCGCTTGGAAAATAATTTCATAACCATAATCGTTATCTATCTTCCAAGAGGCTGTCTCGATGACTACTCTGAAGCAGCCAGTCAACGAACAGAACAGGAGAATTTCCATGGACCTTTTCAGTCAACGATCAGTCTCCAACGAAGTACTCAAGGGACTTAGGTATATAACATCCATCAACAAGATCAAAGATCCCAAGGCAAATTACACTTGGGGCCAGCTAGATCCAACAACGTTCGCAAGGAATCTGATAAACGTCTGCAACCAAGTTAGAGAAGTATTCAGAGTGGAGTCGAGGTTATTGGAACTGAACTCACCAGTATATGTCATGGGTCAGTCATTGTTCTGTACTGGGTAGTATTGCCTACTTTCCTACGATTATACTCATATTCCTGCCCATACACATTAGACCGATAGCCCACCACGTGTTTCTTGGGTCTCATTTGTTCACACTCAACATTATAAGAACCCTCTCGATTTCACCTTCCACTACACGAATATACAAGCCTCTAACTAGACCAGCGAATCTTTCAAACCTCGAGGTTATCAGAAGGTTATTCGTCTCCATAAGACTTATAGGGTAATATGAGGAAAGAAAATATAAATTCTGCATGAAAAAGGAAAATACTTTTGATCTAACTTGTTCTAAATTGACCTTTTAAAAAAAAATTACGCCTCGCAGGGATTGAACTTGGAAGTCAGATACACAGACCACTATGTTACTCATGGTAGTCCTAGTTTCTTAATATAAAAAAGGAACCCACTAAGCAAAGTAATATCTCAACAATATTGCAGCAGTAGTTCAATGTAATGTGTAATTTTACATAAGATATTGTCGCTTTCTTATACTGCAGGTAGCAGCAACTAGTGAAACGGACGTTCAGCAATATTATGAATGTGATGTTCGCGAATGACTCATTCCAGCAAAGTCATTGTAACATTGTGTATGAAGTACAGTGACATTTCATATTCGATGAATAAATGTAATCTGATTGTGATATTTCATAAAGGTTACTGGCAACATAAAATAGAGAGTATAGGAAAATCACATATTTTATGTTATAAATTATACATAGCAGGAACTTTTTGATAATCGAATAATAGTGTCAACTAAATATTTCATAATTTATAAGTCGATTCAAATTAACAAGTTAATCCGGTACACCGTATTTTGATGTAGATATTGTGCCTAATTTCCGAAAATGGAGGTTTATCGTACCTGTCCACAGGAAACTAATCCTTCATTGTACCAGTTTATCACCTGACGAAGCTACTGTGTTAGCGAAACATGTCGTGTGTTTGAGAAATCTTATCGTTTGTGAATTTTTTACATTTTCCATGGATTTCCATCAAGTTACGGCCGAGTCGATTGAAAAAAATAGTTAAATTAAAATGTGATTCAAAGCCATGGTTCAAAAGTAATGTAAGTGAATTGATCAAATTGCGGGACAAATTTCATTATAAAAAAAATCTATCCTAATATAGAATATTTTGAAGAGCAATATAATTTCTATAATGAACTAGTAAGAAAAAAATACATGAAACAGAATAAGTATTTTATGATGATACTTTTTTAATGGTACTCCAAAAACAGTATGGAATGGTATAAACTCAATCTTATACAACAAAACGAAGAACAAAACAGATAATATCAAATGTATTACTGTGAATAATGTAAAAATTAACGACTTCCAGGAAATGAGTAATGAAACCAGTATTCATTTCATCATTATAGGTTGAAATTTATCGTCAAAAATTACTACAAATCATGACCTGATGAGAAAGATTTGCTCAAGTGTTCTATCTATGTTCCTTATTCCAACAAATATTTCTGAAATTGGGAATATCATTGATAATCTGGATGTTCGAAAATGCTGTGGATTTGATTATATTACTCTTAAGATTCTGAAAGTTATCAAATTATAGTTAGCTCCTATTTTGTTAAACATAATTTCCAAATCTCTCAAAACTGGTATAATTCCTGACAAAATGAAAATTGCTGAAGTATTACGAATTCACAAAAATTGGAAGAAAGATGATTCAAAATATTTAAATAATGATAGACTTATTTCTGTTCTCCCGATCTTTTCCAAAATTTTAAAAAAAGTTGTGAATAGCCGTCTAATGAATTATCTTGAAATAATGGCCTAATGTTTAGTGAACAATATGGATTTCGTAGGTCAAAAGCTGTGATGGATGTCATTTCAGATATTCAGTTACGAATAGATGACAATCACAAATGCAGCATTCTGTCTTTGGATATTCGTAAGGCCTTTGACACTGTGAATCATAAAATTCCATTGACTAAATTATCATCAATAGGTGTCAGAGTAAAAATTCATGATTGATGTCAAAATTATTTGAAGAATAGAAAACAGTATTTTCATGTTGATAATACTTGTGGTTCCGTGATGAATATTACATGTGGTGTACCGCAAGGGTCAGTTTAGAGGCCAGTTTCATTTTCAATTTACATTAACTCGATCTCTACTTTGAAATTGAAATGAAAACTGAATTCATTCGCAGATGATACAACAATAATCTATACTTCAAAAGAATTTAACGATATCAATAATGATATTAAAAATGATTTGACACATATATCATATTGGTTAATGACCAATAAGTTGACTCTTGATTATAGTAAATCTACGTATATGTACATCTCAAGAAGAACGACGGATATATTGAATAATACCCCAATATGTTTCAATAACAAATCCATTGAATATACAAATATAACAAAATTTTTAGGTCTTTATATTTATGAACAATTATCGTGGACTGCATATAGATCATTTGAGGAAAAAATTTAATCCTATTGCTGGTATTATATATTTCGAATAGTAGGTATGTACGTCTTTCTTTCCCATCATAAATTTCGAGAAATTAGTGCAAACCTTCTTGAATATAAGAAAAAAGTACATGCCTACTCTATCGATGTCAATAATGCAGCTATATTCTCTCATTTTCATATTGGAGGCTGATTTCGAGTAATTCATCTATATTTTTTCTTAGGCAAGTGGCAAACAGCTTTCAAATCCAATATTGCGTTTTTAGTTTCTTGAGATTATGCTGTCGCTGTCATTTCGAAAACAACCAAAATTCGTCCACCTCTGTACATCGGTGGAATTGTTTGCAATTTTGGTTGACACAACAGTGATGAATGAACGCATGGTTACGTCAAACTGAAATTCACCAAAGATTATATGAACGCAATTGGTGGATTGATGGAGCCATCACTGCTGAATAAAAGAACGTCCCTATAATGTTAGCACTAATTGTCAGACATTGTATTCCAAATTTTTCTTCACAGGCGATCTTCATGGTAACGTCGCTGATCTCCTCTATTTCGAGCGAACCCTCTGGCATATTGGGCCCGGATTGAGCCCTTCCAATCTCCTCTTCCTCGGTGACTATGTGGACAGAGGTGCATACAGTATAGAAGTCATTTCATACTTGTTCTCATATAAACTGCAGTGTCCCAATAAGTTGAATCTCTTGAGGGGTAATCATGAAATCAGGGAAGTTCAGAAGATGTTCACGTTCCTCAAGTGAGTATCTAGAAAATTAACCGCAGTTGAACTGTGGAGCAAAATTCAAGAACCACTTGCACTTTGGTTGGGTCATAGGACTGAACTAGGGTTTTCACTTTTGCACCGAACAAAAATTAGTGTAGATTAACTAAAAATTCCATTAGTCAACAAAATCTGAGTTTCATATATGCCAGACAAAATATTTCATCACCGCAATCAGATATTTCTGATATTATAGTTGATATGTCAACCATGATATTTTGTTGCTCCTTAATCAGTGGCTCATTTGAAATAAATATAGATTTTGTTGATTCCGCAAGGATAAATTCACTTCAACAGAGGAAATAGACCAAATTTATTTTGTTGGAGTATTGCATTGATTTGTTCTGATGGTGAACTCTTATTTCATCAACTCATCAGGTTCCCAAATTTATTTTGGATATTGAATGCAACATTGATCTGAAATGTCACTTGACAAATCAAATTATGAATCGAAGTATAAGTTTGATGATTTTCTGTATTTCTATTCAATTCAATTCTCCATCAGAATAACCATACCAGGTTTGATAAAAAATTAGCAGCTCATCATGAATATCAAGAATGTTCCTCTGGAGCACCAACAGTTGAAATCCGAATTTCATAGTCAATCACACTATTATACTATTATCTCCACGAACAACGATTTTGAGGTACCTATGTATTTTTTGTTTTATTTCCCCAGAGAATGTATTTTGAAATTGGGTGATAAACTTGGTAATGAACTATGGATTGCGGCTAATAATGCTTTTGACAACATGCCGATTGCTGCAGTCATCGATGGAAAGGTAAACATAACCAAATCATAAAAGGTTTTAGAAATAAGGCGTGAATATTGAAAACGAGTATATCAAGTGTTTCGACAATGTGGCGTGGAGTTGGGTGTGTAGCGAGCCTTAGAAACCTTGATTACCTCGTGATTTCGAAAGTCAGACAATTCCCTAGTGGAAAAATGCTTATTCGTTGCCTCGAGATATTGTTCCAAAAAGAAAATTGTTCTAAAATTGTTCTATCCGTCATTTGGTTGCCCCCTTACGAGCAACCCTCAGAAGTCTTCGAGAGTCTTGTGCGAGCAAGGAATGACGGGGGCCTTACCTTTTAGCGTGTGATCCCAAACACTTTCTTGGGCCATCAGAAAAATGTCTGCAGTCGACGGAAATCGAACCCACGACCGGCAAGCGAATGTGGATTAGAATATGGACACTCTGTCCGCACGGCTACCTGGCATACTCATATGATTTGGCCTCGATCTTGTAATTTCCTCCTGCGAAGGTACTACTGATACTGCTACTGGTGGAAGTGGGGGACGTTTGTATAGGACCATTTTGCATTCTCCAAAGTGTTCAATGAGTGATGTGGTTCGCCTAAGAAAGCTGGCTTACACCCCTTCCAGGTAATGTCTGACAGCTCTCTTTCAGAGTTTTTCGGTTGTGTTTTGTAGGCTAGTAATGTACTCACTACTATATTATGCAGTAGCAGGTTTGTCAGCTACATCAGAAATCCCCGTTGAAGAAGGCCCACTAAGCACAATTGGCTCGCTCTCACTCTCAGCTGCTAGTTTTCCACACCCCCCTACATACACCGTCCTACTTCTTTTCTGATGCTTACATCATCATCATCATCATCATCAGTTCTTCCTGTATGTTCTTTGTAGACTTTGTAACTACCCAGTAAACACAAGGACATCCAATGGATGTCCAATGGATATCTTCAACGAACATTATGGATATCCTATGGACGTCCTTCAATGGACAAAGGACGTCCAATGGATATCCCATGGATATCCGTTGTCCACCAACTTGGACGTCCATCGGATATCCATTTTCGATCATATATGTACGTATTCTGTACGTGAATTGTACCACAATGGACGAACATTGGACTTTCAATGGACGTTATCTGGACCTATAATGGATATCCATAGGATATTGATTTATGTACATTTTTGTACTCAAATTGTACGTACATGGACGAATTCTGGACTTTAATTGGATATTATCTGGATCTCAAATGGATGTTAGTTGGACCAACAATAAGACTGATTCAATGTAAAAATATATTCATGACAATATACAAAATAAGTGTGTCCAACAAAAAGCACGAAAACAAATGATATTATATGAATAAAATTCCCAAAGACAAAAAACTATTGGTCTTCTGTTGATGGTCACTCTTCTCCTTTGCTTTGCTCAGCCATTTCTTTATCACTTCCTCAGTGGCCTATGTATACACTGCAAATAGCTTTTGTCACATGCCCCTACAGAAGAAAATGAAATCAAATATACACCATAAAGAGAATAAGAAACTTCAAAATTTCAGTAACTCAATTCTTCATTAAGAACAAACTTTTGAAAATTTTGAATTATAAGAGATAGATAGAAGTCCTTACCAACCAGTACTTTGGCTATTTTTAGTTTGCTGAAGACTTTCTTCTTCATCATCCCAAATTAATTATATTCATAGGTATCAGAAAATTAGGAATTCAGACATCTTCTCACTAAATCCTAGACATTGCTGCCTCCCAGCTTGGACAATTCATTTATCTGATAAAATAAAGCACATTATGAAGTTCAATTTGAAATTTAGAGAGTATCTTGTTGATGAACTTACAGTAGAAGTGAAGTTCATCTCGTCCTTTGAATTTCAACATCATTGAGTTGCTCATCATTATTATATATAGGGAAGAAATGGAATATTGAAGACATGGAGATATTCTCATTATCCTTCTCTGTTGCTGAATATTTCATTTTCTTGAGTTGTTGCAACTCTTCTAGCATCTGAAATGAATATTTATCATTATGTTAGGACTCATTCCCATTTCATACCATTTTTGTGCAGTTAGCAACAAGAACATGTTGGAATATCTGAAACAAAGAAGATGAAATTGTATGAGTGAATCTAGAGGGGCTTGTAACTTAACTACTCCATACCAACAGTCAGCTCTGCTGCTAATGAAACTGCTTTGTCATCCTCTCATGTGGAGTCAGAATCATTACAATAAACAAATTTTTCATTTTCTATGAAGGTAGACGGTAAACTCGTTTGTGATTGTGAACTTTGAAATTGAAATAATCTACACTGCCTTCTACAGAATTGCAACCAAAATTATCACACAACATACTGGGAACAGACTGCCGAGGGAGCAAAGCAAGACTAGATACACATGCTGTACTCGAATACATGACGTCTCTTCATGCCCTTTTGTACATTTTGTGCAAAACTATCTTTTTCGCGACCTTCCTATTCATGCTTACCTGGTAATTACTAAGAACACCGTAATGAATCACACAACCAGCTATTATTGTCTATACTCTATCACTCAAGTTTGCAAAAACTTTCCACAGCTTGCCATTAACAATAAAGTTCCCAATAATCACAATTAACAATAACAAGGGAAATACCGAAATAAAATAACCTCCAAATGTCAATCGTATTAACTGCCATTGACACCAACTATCGAAAATCAGTGAAGCCAACCGCTTTTGGCCCTGACTGAAGAGCACGAATTCAATCCGACCTGACACGGAGCATAGTGCCATAAAGGATGCAATACCACAAATAATCCCATAGTGATTCGCTGTTTCAATTATGTTTTTTTCAGGATTTGCTGGACATTTTACGAAAACTTGTTCCCGCACGGACTATTTGTTGCCTTTTTGAGTCCTGTCTCTAGATGGTTCATTTCAGGTCAGATTGAATCCGTGTTGTGATTGGTCTCTTTCCTCATTTGGTTATTTCGTTTTCAAAGCTAAAATAGGTATTGAACACATACTTACAGGGAAAACAACCAAAAATCGAGCAAAATATGTGTCTGAATTCTTAAACCTGCCGAAGGATCATAAAATATTTCGATAGGGAGGAAATTATATACAGAAACCATATTTCTATACGACGCAAATCAATTGGATAACCCATGCTATTATTTTCATAAGAATTAAATATTTCGTGAATACACGGATATCCATGGGATATCCATTGGATGTTCATGAATGAATATCCATCTGATGTACATGCATGGATATCCATAAGATGTCCATAAATGGACCTCTATGATACCGACCTCAAAATGGACGTCCATTGGACGTCCTTTTCCAGTCCATGTCCATGTGGACCAAATATGGACCTTCAATGGATGTCCATCGGATATCCTATGTTTACTGGGTAAGTCTAGGCGCCACTTCAGGAGCAGCACTGTTAATTGGACGCAACAGTGGATTGTGCAGGATTACGCCCAGCCAAAGCTCTGAAACTTTGAAATATGTAATGTGTAAATTGAAAATTAAAAAAGTTCCTTGCCCAAACTGAGATTCGAACACACGACCTCGCGGTCGTGAGTCGTATTAAAGTCATTGATTTTTCTTTGCCAAGTTATATACAATACAAATTTTTGACACAACATTTCATAATTTGTTCTGGTGCATCTTAAAGTGCCCCTAGATGTCCCTCCGCGTAGCGCGGAGGTGGCTGGTGTTGGCCAAGGGATGTGAGAGGATTTGTGGAGTGTTCGTCACAGAGACCTATCTCCTAGGGCTAGGCCCTTCATAAAGATAATCTCGCTGTGGGTACCCATAGGGGCGGGGGAGGTGATCAGTGCAGGGAGTGCTTCCGGTTTTTGGAGGAGAAACTAAAATTTAAAAAAACAAAAAACCTCCTTCTAGTTCGGCTCGGACAGATGGACCTTCACGGTTCCGTGTTTTTACACCTTCAGTGTCGGGTTTGCTCGTGAAGCATGACACTATTTCATTATCTTGTTTGGGATATAGTGTTGTCTAGATCCTCCCCGGTGTCTCAGACTTGTCCGAGAATCCGGGAAGATTCCCGACTATAGATTTTCAGGTTTCCTCAAATCAGCGGTTGATGCATATGTTTTTTTACGAAGGTTGCGGTGTTGTCTAACTGCGGTGATATTCCGGGTAAGGTCACTTCCAGCGATGTGGTATCTGTAGAATCTATTAGATATTCTCAGGATGTACTCACTGAATTTAGTCAAATTACCACATCCCTCGTGGAGATCTATTCATCTATTCATATGAGTAGGTGGGATGCTGCAGTACACCGGACACGCGTATGTCATTACAGGCCTGATAATCTGCTTGTACACCAGGACCTTATTCTCCAGCGAGAGAGGGGAGGTCCTGGATAACAAGGGATACATCTTTTCAATCGCGATTTGCGTTTTTTGTATCAGGTAATTTGTATTTTTCCTGAATGACATATGGGTGTCCAACTTGACTCATGGTATTTCACGGGGGTCATGTCTGTCACCTCAACCCCTCCGACGGTCAAAGGTCTGCTCAACGTGGAGTTATTACGTTGTTGATGGAAATTAATTACTTCGGTATTTGCACTGTTGATGCGGATCTTTGACTCGTCAAAGTACGGTATGATTCCCCGGTCCAGATGGATCTGGATCTGTGCCCTGGCGATATTTGAGTCGTCCGAGTGAGCATATATAACCGTATCATCGGCGTACAGTGCTGTACTCGTTTGCTCGAATACAGGGAAATCATGGGTCGTGAGTCGGACGTTCTTCCACTGCGCCAGTCTCATCTCCTGTGGAGGTAACAACCTGGTCACCCCAGTTCTCTGGAAGCCATCAAAACCAACAGTCCAAAATTCATGTGACAATGCCTCAGAGAGTACGAGGAAACTAACTCAGATCAGGAATTTGATTTTGGTCTGTGTATTTCATCTTCAAATCCACGGGTGTGCCTCGCGCATAACCCTGTTCAAATACCTACCTAACTTTCATGTAAAAACTGGATAGAAGATTGAAAAAACACTATGGATATTCCTTTCATCGAGAACATTGATTTATTCACATTTTTACAGATACAAAAAAATTTAACAAGCATCACAAATAGTAAGGTTCTGAAGAACATTGTCCTCAATTAGTGAACCGCCCCTATCGTTCTTGATTCTATGTATACTACAGGGTGTTATCCAAGTATATGGTCAAAATTTAGGGGCATAGTTACGAAGATACAGGGCGTCAAAAGGTTTTAAAAAATCTTTTTTTTTTCTGTTAATATCCTATATGTACTTCATTTCATTATGTGATATAGTATTAGTTGAAAAGTATTGAACACCCTGTACCAACCTGGCATTCCTGAATATTTTCTCATGGAATTTCCATCTCAGAAATACTCAAGAATCAATATACTCAACTAACCATCAATTTTATTCTACCCCAATACATTATTTTTTGCAAAAAAACTAATAAATTACTCTCTTCCTATGAAATGTGAGTCATCAAAAGTAGAGAGTTTATTGATTATTCAGTTATCACGTTGTATAGTGAATCTATATGATGGCAAATGCGAGCAACCAAGTATCTGGAAATGGAAGATACAGAGTGTTCAACCTCTACATCTCATACTACTACTACGGTTGATAATTCTAAATTTCGACAACATTGTATCAGAGGATTTTTGAGATATTTAAAAAATGATAGTGATTTTTCTCAATTTGACACCTTCTATCTTGATAACTATGCATCTCCGGACGTATGTTTTTGCAAGTATTTCATCTTACAATCACTCGAAACATTCTCCTCTTGTTTTTGACCACACAACTTCGATCACACCATGTATTTCAATTTCATACTAATACGGAGAGTAAGGTCAGGAAGTACTTGTTTTGATCATCTACTAAGCTCTTTATTGGTACTTTTCCAGATATTCTGTTGCCACGGGGGTGTACCTCCTCCTTGGTTGTGTCCTGTCATAAGCGCGATAAACGACATTCCAATACCACTGTCGCAGCCAGACGTTCAGAGCTCTTTAGCATGGGAAATCATGTGGAATGATCCTGTCAGGTAAATTTCTGATAGTGGGCTCTGGGTCGGTTGAGACCATAAAAAGTAGCTACCTGGATACTAATGCTATTTCGCTACATATAGGTCGAAAGTGATCAACTACATGCCAGTTCGTTTGAAAAGCTCAACATACTCAAAAAATCATGTAGATCACGTAATCTGATGTCACTGATTTCTCAAACAAAAAGGAAGCTTGATTTACTGCTCAACACTAACGAACACAACGCAGTGGCACAAATCATTTCTGAACATAGCCTAATCTGAGTGATTTCCAAATTTGTTCCGATTTGGTTCAGATTGGAGGGTTTGATCGTTGATGTTGATCGAGAGAAAAGAATGAGTGATCAAAATTATTCGAGAATGGTGTCCGAATTCGCAATGTTAACAATTTTATTCTTTTCTGCCATATTTACATATTATTGTTGCAAATTTTGACATATTCTTTGTTTTCATTTGTGTCCCAACTTGATCAATCTGATTTGATTTTTCTGCTCCCTGAAAATTTGCGTTACAAATAAATCCTGCTTCAAGTCATCTATGGCAACTTGCTCCAGTCAAACGAACACTCAATCATCAATTGCTCGGAACAAACGAACATCAAATATTGCTCAAATCAATTTTTAGCAGGGTAGCATGACGAACGAACAGGCCTTACATGTAACTCGGATCAATCAACCTTATGCCAACTTTCAACATTACATAAAACTCAGTTTGACAATTCAACGATGTATTTTATTATTATTATTATTATTATTATTATTATTATTATTATTATTATTATTATGTATATCTTGATAGTGTTCCTCGATAGTACGCTGCTCTTTCCTTTCGAACTAGTAAGACCACGTCGTTTCGGCAACCACGATTCTGAATAAAACATCTTGTCACCTGGTATGACATGAAGATGACGGTATTTTGTAGGTCGAGGAATTGTTTCAATCAATCCATAATAGTAGATTGTTCTATTAGGATCAAAAGTGACACTTTGTTTGACAAGCGAATTTTGCATTTGCGAGGTGGAGCGTCTATTGGAGCCGAGTCAAACAAAGTCACTTTTGATTCGAATGAAACATGCTATTTCTTCTGCAACCGAAAGAAATGACTGAAATAAATATGAGAAGTAACCACCAATGCCGTGCCATATGTATGCAATGCAATAAATAATCCGTGTGGTGAAAGTATTCTACCTGCATTAACAGATCAGATTAATTTTCGAGGATGTTCGAATTGTAGTTCCAATATAAATACGACCACAGAGTGACCCAATGCCAGGTATTGGAAAAAGACGTGGAAAATGTTAGGTTAGTGAGCATATCAACAATAATAATAGCGATTATATTCATTTCTCTCCATACCCCCACTGTGTTTGGCTTGGTAATCAAATTAAGATCAACAATATCGTATTATGTGAGACAAAAAAGTATTGCTGACCATGATTATTCAAAAATAAGTTATCTATCCCAGAAATTACTTTGAGCTTTTTGTATTTATTTAACATTCCATTCCACTTTGAGCATTATTGTGGCTATTCCGTAGTTGAAACAAACTGAATATTTGATTATTAGGCCTAAGACTGTCAACGACAAATTAGCAATGGAACTCTTAGCAAATGAAGGATTCGCAGTGAATGTAAGGAGAGGGACCGCTCACATATTCAGTGTTGAAGCTTTGGAGAGATTTTTGAAAGCTAATCAATTAACACATTTGATAAGAGCTCATGAAGTGGCACAGGCTGGATTTCAGGTAAGGAGTTGTTTTTGGAAGAAAATGTTTAATATAATATACAGACGGTCCAAGGTAAGGTTGCACAGCATGGGGATCTCGGAAACGGTAGGAGATACGAAGTCGGTTGAATGATGAAAAAGTTGCGCATTCGGAGGCTCATACCAACAGCCTTCGAAAATTTCCAAAACTTCTTGTAGTTTTTCAGTTATATCGAAATAAGTGAATTTTCGGAATCTCTATTTTATTTATTTTTCCCTGTCATTATTAGAGATACAGGAAAACTGAAATATATTTTCATAGCAACTTTTGATGAAGTTTAACGTGGTGATACCGATTTTTTCATGCGACGTTTCGTATTCGTAGAACCATCATCACGTTTTGTTTTTTGAATACGGCCCTGATAATTCTTTCACAGATTCTGAAAGCTCCTTTCATTCTGAATTCAACCATGTATTATACAAGGTGGTTCGAATGTGTTTTGAACTATTTTTAGCCATCATCAATGTTTTTTTCGAAATTCCAAAGGAATAATGCCATCAGTTTCACTTATTTCTGATTATCCAGTGTCAAACATTGATGGACGTTATTCAATACTGAAAAGTGAAAAAAAAATCCACTAAATATTCAATGCAGCGCTTCGAATTGTTTATGAATTGTATTCATATTTTAATCCGAAGGAGCTTGTCATAATTAAATTTTTCGAACTAATTATTCCTATAAGTCTATCAATCGGAACTAGTTGATGAGGTAGCAGTTTGTTGGCTAATTTCCCTTCAAAATAAGTGGAACTAATGGCATTTTTCCTTTGGAATTTCGAAAAAAACATTGATGATGGCTAAAAATAGTTCGAAACACATTCAAACCACCTTGTATAATACATGGTTGAATTCAAAATAAAGAAAGCTTTCAGAATCTGTGAAAGAATCATCAGGGCCGTATTTAAAAAACGAAAAGTTGATGATGGTTCTACGAATACGAAACGTCGCATAGAAAAATCGGTATCATCACGTTGAACGTCATTAATAGTTGCTATGAAAAAGTATTTTCAGTTTTCCTGTATCTCTAATAATAACGGAGAAAAAGAATAAAATATAGATTCCAAAAATTCACTTTTTTCGATGTAACTGAAAAACTAAAATAAATTTTGAAAATTTTCGAAGGCTGTTGGTATGAGCCTCTGAATGCGCAACTTTTTCCCCATTTGATCGATTTCGTATCTCCTAGCGTTTCCGAGATCCCCATGCTGTGCAACCTTATCTTGGACAGACTGTATAAACAGGGTGATTCAGGATTTGAGCTACAAACTGAAATGGTGATGGATCTCAAAATTCTGGTCAAAACAGTTTTGTACGTTTTTGCTTTTTGTTTTCTATTGAATTAACTGAAAAAGAGTAAATATTCTCATCACAAAACAGTTTTCATTAACATGAGTCCGATCTCGATCAGTAGCGGAGCTACATGGGGTCGAAGTTCAATTATTTTTTATTATTAGTTGAAATATCTTCCTCATGTCTCCAATCCCGTCGATTAGCGCGTGAAAATCCGACTCTCAGTCCAATCACAGATGAAACGTCTAATTTGTTCCTAATAATGAGTGAAAATCAAAAAACAAATAAAGATTGCGTGAAATTATGTTAAGTGAAACAGCAACTAATGGGAAGACGAATGGGTTTTAACGCATCAAAATTTGCCTCTTCTATCCCTCCTAACTGCCAAAATACATAATTCGTTGATACTAATCGATTATTGATAAATAAACAAATCAGCGTCGCATGGGACGATATACAGGGTGGCTGGAATTTGGGGACCCTCATTGGGATCTCCTAAACCGTAAGAGATACAGGGTCCGTTAAATGATGGCAAAGTTGCGCCATTTGATGCTGATCAAAGTGCCGCCTCAAAAGTTTGGAAATTCCGAATACTTCCGAAGATATTTAAAAAAAAACGAATATCCGCAATTTCATTTCTATTTTTTTCTGACTTCATTTGGAGTGTTATGTCAAAATGAATATCATATTAGCAATGCCACTTTTTATGCTCTATCCAATGGCATTGATAGATTCATGATTCGAAGCTTAGTCATCGAGGAGCCATCATCAACTTTGTTTTTTTAAATGTTCGAAAAAAATGTTTCGTTACTATAAAAACCTCCAATTCCAATTCTGAATCGAACGACGTTATAAGACTTTGTAATTATCCTACGTTTTGAACCAAAAAAATCATTATCATTGTTATTTGATGATGGTTTAGAGGAAACGAAACGTCGGAACAAAGATCTGATGACGGCGTCTTGTATAGAAGGAGAAATGACTGCGAAAATGTCAAATTCATTTTGGTCTATCTCTCGGTCTATCTCTATTTCATTTTTTTCATAAAAAGTTATTCTCCAAGTTTCTAAATCTAAGCGATGATCTTTTCTGATTTTACTATGAGAGATAGATCAGAATGAATTTGACATTTTCATAGTCTTTTCTCCTTCTCTACAAGTTGCCATCATCAGTTCTTTGATCCGACGTCTCGTCTCTTCGTTACCATTATAAAGTTACACTGATAATGATTGTTTTAGTCCGAAATGTAAGATAATTGCGAAGTGTCGTTGGATTTAGAATTGGAATTAGTGTTCTTCAGGATCATAAGATTTATTTTCGACCATTTAAAAAAACAAAGTTGATGATAGCTCCTCGAAGACGAAACGTCGAAACACGAATCTATTAATGCCATTAGATAGAGCAAAAATAGTGGCAATGCTAATATGGAACCCATTTCGACATAACACTTCAAATAAAGTTACAAAAAATAAAAACTAAATCAGGGATATTCGGTTTTTTTCAAATATCTTCGGAAGAATTCGGTATTTCCATTTTGATCCATTTTGATCAGTATGAAATTGCGCGACTTTGCCATAATTTAAGTGACCCTGTATCTCTTACAATTTACGAGATCTCAATGATGAGCCTCGAATTCATGCCACCCTGTACATGCAATCACGAAGAGAATTTTTTTTGCCCCATCAAAATCGAAACCTTCTTTGACGAATTCCGAGGTTCGGCCCATTTTCGTCTAATAGTGCAAGAGTCGGCTGCAAATTTCGACCGTCATCTGATAACGAAATGAAATATTCTAATGATCTTTCAATGATCCTCTTATTATGGGTAGCTTCGGACAATACATCAATCGAATTATCAGATATCAATCATCGAAACAAAATAATAGTAAGCTGGTATCATATGACAAAACGTACAACTTTACAACTAAAACCTAGACTCGTCTATCGTTGACCATCGCCAAGCGTCGACTGAGTAAAATCAACTCTGACTATCGCCCAGTGTTGCTTACTCAGATTTTCAAGTCGCGAAATTGTCACCTGAAAAACACCAAAAAACCACTTAACCTGCTAACGGAGTCGAAGGAAAGTGGGCCGCAGGCTAGAATTTTTGCAAATATAGTGATTTTTTGGTGGTTTCACACCAGATAATGTAAGTCTAGCTAGTCAACGGATCTTGGCTCAACGATATATGAATAAATGTGAAAAAAGATTTTTTTCCAACAGGAAACAAGACGAACAGAACAAATGCTTCATAACATCAATGACATACTTGTATAAGTTACGCATAAAACGAAAGAAATGAAAAGAAAATATTTCAGTCAAAATGTGGATATAACCGTGAGACAGTGATTTCAGTTGCTACCAGTATTTCTCTAAGTACTCTTCTCTAGTTTTACATTGCTGAAATTAGATTTTTTTCATAAAACAAGGGGAATTTCGGATGCAGGTCCTCAACCACCAGATTTCACCATTTATTTAAAAAAATCACCAAAATTAACACCATCCACTAGATGTCATATTTTGTCACAAAACGAAAACTCAAACCACCAGTTCTAGTGTGAAATCCACTAACTTGGCGTTTTAGTATCATGACTATCGTCTGCTCATACCTCTAAAATCATACACCCTAAAATAATGTGCAAAGATCCCGCGCTATACTCCCAAGGTCAACACTCTTCTCACTAATAAAACCCTACCACATAATGCACATGCCATGTAATGTAGGTTGCATACGCAATAGGCCGATTGAAGATACAAAAGAACCTATTATTACCAGTATATATCCTGGCACACTACAATATGTCCCAAAGGCATGTCGAACCATTTTGTGATTTACTGAACGGCACCTGTGCCAATCACTATCCTGAGCGAAATTGCACTTTCCTGTTCGGAAATTCGCAATCGATTTCGCGATTTGATAAGATTAACATAATGCCATATGATACCAATTGAATGGAAGATTTCAGAAACCCACCTTTGTGCCACCCCTCAGTCTCGCTGCTATTTTTCCGGACATACTTCCGTCATGTATAACGAGTTGAAACAAGAAGCAAATTGACCGGAATGATGTCGCTTTTGCGAATATCCTAACGTGCCGCGATTCAAACTGATCTAAGTTAGTGGCAGAGCGTCAATACTTCCGAGACCATTTCGCCCCCCTCTAAAGATAATGTCCGATGGACCAATTCAAAACTGAACATGTGAATTAGAATACTTATAGCGTGAGCCCCACATGAATATCACACTGGTCCATCGGATATTATCTCTCGACGAAGACGGAATATTCACGGAACTATTGACACTCTGCCACTAACTTAGTTCAGTTTGAATCGTGGCACGTTTGGATATTCGCAATGGGGACATGTTTCCCTTCCATTCGCTTCTTTTTTCAACCCGTTTTCACATGACGGAAGTATGTCCGGGAGAATAATAATAATAATAATAAATAGTTTATTCACACAATCATACAATAATCAATAGGTAACATATTAAGATTTCTAGTTCGCGACTAAACTATCTGCAAACCGAAAGTACGAAGTACTTGTAGGTTTTGTTGAGTGAATACATGACATATTGCTCAAATCTTACTTCTAAAAGAACCCAGTTCTTGATTTATGAGGTATAGAGATTGAGCAGTTGACAATGTAAACATCAAAGAATGCGTAAGTAGTGCTATAGGCATGTGAAAATACAGTTAATATAATGTTCCTAATAATAACAATAATACAATAATAATAAAAACAATAATAACAATAATAACAATAATAACAATGATAACAAAAATAACAATAATAACAATAATAACAATAATAACAATAATAACAATAATAACAATAATAACAATAATAACAATAATAACAATAATAACAATAATAACAATAATAACAATAATAACAATAATAACAATAATAACAATAATAACAATAATAACAATAATAACAATAATAACAATAATAACAATAATAACAATAATAACAATAATAACAATAATAACAATAATACCCCGCAAGGGGTATCTTGGGTTCGAGACAGGTCTTTTCCTGTCACGAAGTCAAGGTACATGGGTGAGTAACGACCCCACGGCCCTAGTTGGCGCGAAGTCTGACGGTTTCAAAGATTCCGCCAGACAACGTGCAAACCAGCACAGTAGAGTACGCAAATCCCGGCTGCTTTACTGAAACCCACCCTGTCTTACCTGGAATCCTTCACCAGTACTTATCTTCGCACCCTTCACCCCTACTCACCTGTCCATTCCCCCACTTCCAACTCAGGGACTCGCATCTAGCGGGTACGGGAATGGCAACCCCGAGGCACCCTAGCTGGACACTTACCTTACTTCAACTTGTCTTGGGTGATGTCCTCTTCTTCTTTCTCCATCTATCCTATCGGTCTCTCTTGACCAACTCTTGTTTTTCTGACCCCCGGTGGCTATTAGGTTATCCGAGGGTACGGGGGTCCTCTTCATCTTCCTTTCTATATGGATGGAGCCTACCAGCCGTAAAAAAGTCGGAATTCAAGGTGTTAGCAACCGTGCTGATGAATGGATGGCCACACGGACGTGGTCAAGAACGGTGCCTCCGGGATACCTGGCGACCTCCCGAAGTAAGTAGCCTTACTGTAGTATGGGAGCACTGCTGCAGTGGACATCATTTCTTCCCCATTCGTGGGAATTGAATGTACGCTGAATCATCTGAAAATTCCAAAGAGGTTCCTTCCTCATTAAACAAGGATGTGGATGGTAGATCCACACAAAAATCTACTGAACCAAAAACGAGTCAAGAGACGGTGGTACCAGTACCCCGGTTCTTGATCGTTAAAAGAATTGAAGGAGACTTTTCAAAAGTCAGCCCATTTCTAATATCTAGAGGTATCTATGGCTTAGTAGGAGATATAAGTAATTTGAAAAAAACCAAAGAGGGACTATTGATTGAAACTAAGTCAGCGGCTCAGTCTAAACGACTAATGGAAGTTAAGAGATTATGCGATATGCCTGTTGAAGTTCAAGTACATAGAACCCTCAATAATAGTAAAGGTGTAGTTTTTTGTCACGACTTACTGAATTGTACCACAGAAGAAATCTGTCAAGAACTGAGTGCACAGGGAGTTATAAACGTTCGACGTATAACTTCCCGTAGGAATGGTGAAATACATGAAACGCCAAACCACATACTCACCTTTAATACCCCGATCATCCCGAAACGTATCAAAGTGGCCTTTTACTCGCTCCCAGTTCGCCTATATATACCAGCACCACTCAGGTGTTTCAGATGCCAACAGTTTGGACACACTTCTTTGAGATGCGAAAATAATCAAGTATGTGTATGTGGTAAGGCCTTACATGAAGGCTCGCCGTGCGAAAAGCCAATTGAATGTGTCAACTGTAAAGGAAACCACAATGCCCGTAGTAGAGATTGTCCCACTTACAAAAAAGAAGTTGCCATACAAGAAATAAAAACTAAGGAGAATCTTACATATGCAGAAGCAAAAAAGAAAGTTATGATTCAAACACCGACACCAGGAGTATCATTTGCTCGAGCTGTTTCCAATAATTCGAACCAATTGAATATTGCCGACCTAGTGAAGGAACTATTGCCCAGTTTGTGCTCTATAATCGAGGACACAGTAGCTAAGGAAATTTCATCGGCGATTTTCACTAAACCTTCACCTCCCCGCTTCAAAGAAGCTGAACCATCGAACAGTCAAACCAAGAGGAAAAATATTGACCGGACTCCGAGTCCAGTAATATCGTCTGACACTGAGTCGACATCATCCCTTCTCTCTCAACAAAAAAAAAAAGAAAGGATGGCCGAAAGGCAAACCAAGGAAAGCGGTGGAAGAATCTACGTGATATCGAAAACTTCTGTGATACACCCATCTGTGATATTTTATAGTTACCTATTTATACTTTCTGTTTGTTATTGTCTATATATATATATTCAAATTTTATATCTAGTTTACACATATCAATGGCCAAAGTAGAAAATATTCTACAATGGAATTGTAATGGATGCATAAATAACTTCTTCCAATTGAAACTACTCTTAGCAAAAATTGATCCAACATGTATTTGTCTACAAGAAACCCATTTCAAACCAGGAGGAAAATTCTCTCTCAGAGGCTATAATATACATAGGAAAGATGTAGTACCAAATATCAGAGCCAGAGGTGGGGTTGCTATATTTATAAAAGATAACATTCCAACAACATTCATTCCAATTCAAACTAGACTACAACAGCTGACAATACAAATCATGCATCCTTTCAAACTTACAATATGCAACATCTATTTACCAGAGTTCAACTGGAACTTTAATGATTTAAAATCTATTGTTGATCAACTACCCCAACCCTATATCATCTTGGGCGATTTCAACTCACATAATCCACTCTGGGGATCTGAACGCTTAGATGCAAGAGGTAGAATCATTGAGGAACTCATAGATGAATACGATCTTGTCCTCCTGAATACTGGAGAGGGAACATTCTTGAATTCAAGATCCAATTCATTTAGCCATTTAGACTTGACGCTATGTTCCCCAGGAGTTGCTCACAACTTCAATTGGAATGTCTCTTCGGAATATTTATTTACAGACCATGCTGCTATTCAAATACAATATAGTATTAGGAATATACCAACTTCCATCCCAGAAAGATGGCAGATTAAAAGAGCTGACTGGGAAAAATTCCAAAATCAACTAGAACCACTAGAAATAAAAGATACAGTGAATGAATCAGTTGAAACAATAACAAACTCGATTATTTCTGCAGCTAATCAAAGTATACCAAAGTCGAGTGGTATGCCAACGAAGCCGAGAGTACCGTGGTGGAATGAGGAGACTTACAATGCCGTCAAAGATAAGAACCGAGCACTAGCACAATTCAAAAGAGCCCCTAGCACTGATAATTTGATAAATTTTAAACGCCTCAGATCAAAAGCTCGTTACATCATATTGAATTCCAAAAAGAAATGCTGGGAAAACTACGTATCTACATTGAATAGTGAAACACCACTTACGGAAGTATGGCAAAAAATCAGGAACATATCAGGAAAAAAATTCGCAACGACATCACCAGTACTCATAATAAACGACAATGAAATCCGAAATGAAAATAACATCGCAAACGCATTAGCTCAACATTTCGAACAAACAAGTAGTACTGAAAATTACCCTGCAGTTTTCCGAAATCAAAAGAACGATCTGGAACAGGAATTGAATTTCTCAGAAGATTTCGAGAGTCCTTATAATAAAGAGTTCACACTATCCGAGTTACAACAAGCTCTTGAGGAAACGAAAAACTCTTCACCTGGACCAGACGAAATTCATTATGATATGATTAAAAATCTACCCTCACATGGGAAACAGCAAATTCTACACCTTTTCAATAAGATATGGTCCGAAGGAACCTATCCTGAATTATGGCAAACATCTCTGATAATCCCTATTCCTAAGCCCGGAAAAGACTCAAAAAACCCAACTAATTACCGGCCGATATCGTTAACCAGCTGCTTGAGTAAACTCCTTGAGAAAATGATCAATTCTAGACTGATATGGTTTCTCGAAACTAACAACTGTCTTTCAAACTTTCAAATGGGATTCAGAAAACACAGATCCACTACAGACCAACTGGTTTCGATAGATACGGCAATAAAAGAGAGTTTCGCACGCCGCAATCATCTCTTAGCAGTTTCTTTCGATATCGAGAAGGCCTACGACCTAACCTGGCGATATAATATTCTGAAAAAACTGCATGAATGGGGTATAAAAGGACGGCTCCCAAAATTCATAAGAAATTTCCTTCATAACAGAAATTTTGAAGTTAGAGTCGGAAATACACTATCTGACAAAAAAACGCTAGAGAACGGAATCCCACAAGGATCCACCTTAAGTGTTACCCTGTTCTTAATTGCAATCAATTGTCTACTGGAATCTCTAGACGAAAGTATCGGAAAGAGTCTTTATGTTGATGATCTCATCATTTATTATTCTGGTAAGGAGTGGCAAGAAGTAGAAGATAAAATTCAAACTACCATAAACCAACTCACAGATACAGCAACCTCGATCGGATTTCGATTTTCACCAACGAAAACTCACTGTATCGAATTCTGCCGCTTGAGAACAAGACATGATGACCCAGAATTATTTATGAATGGAATTCGCCTGGAAGTTAAGAGCACCACAAGAATTTTGGGAGTTACTTTTGATAAAAAACTATACTGGAAACCTCACATAGATGAGCTAGCCAGCAGATGCAAAAAAGCACTCAATATTATCAGATGTATCTCCAATATAAATTGGGGAGCCGACCGAGAAGTCATACTTACAGTATACAAATCTTTAATCCTTCCAAAACTTGAATACGGAAGTATTGTATATGGTTCTGCCTGCAGAAGTCGCCTGTATCTACTCGAAAAAATTCATAAAGAAGGTCTTCGACTAGCTACAGGAGCATTTCGTACTAGCCCGAACCAAGCAATATTTTGTGAAGCTGGTATACCTTCATTATTCCACAGGAGAAGAAAATTATTGCTGAACTATGGTATGAAAATATGGTCCCAACCCACTCATCCCAATCACCAAATTATGTTTGATGAATCACCATCCAATTCGACAGTGGGCAAACGTATAGAAGACAATTTAGAAAATTTGGACATTGAGCTTCCACAAGTTTTTCCTTCATCTTTCAACGAAATCCCCCCTTGGACACTACTTCTGCCTAAGATTCATTTTGAATGTAATAAGTACAAGAAAGAGGAAACGAACCGAATTTCATACCTCAATATATATCATGAAATTATTAACAAATACAATAATTGCTCAATAATATATACTGACGGTTCAAAAACTGACCAAGGAGTTGGAGCAGCTTTCTCTTACATGGGAGAAACTCATCAGTGGACCTTGAACCCAATATCATCCATATTCACAGCAGAATTATATGCTATTCTTCAGGCACTAAGATTTATCGAAACATTAGAAATAGGCACCTACCTGATTTGCTCTGATTCATGCAGCTCACTCCAATCCATACAAAACGGTTACAATAACGATCCTCTAGTTCAGATCATTTCATCTGTGGTCCACATCCTCCAAAACTGTGACAGGAAAATAATTTTCTTCTGGATTCCTGGACATATTGGTATAGCTGGTAACGAACTCGCAGATATAGCAGCTCGCAACGCAACTGGAGACAATTACATGAACGACATCCCAATTAGAGTTGAAGACATGAAGATTCATCTGAAAAATAAAATACGAGATAAATGGAACGCGGAATGGAATGATAGCAATCACAAATTAAAAAATATCAAGTCTAAAGTAGATGAATCGCTACCTTTTCCATCCCACCGTAAGAGAGAGCAAGTGGCACTTACCCGATTGAGAATTGGTCATACCCACATCACATCTAATTACCTACTGTGTGGCGCCAGACCTCCAACATGTGGAAACTGTGATGTGCAAATGACAGTAGATCACTTACTCCTAGAATGCCCTGAGTACACCCAAGCAAGAAACGATTGCTCCCTTCCAGATAATCTGCAACTGTGCCTGAAAAATGAGTTTTTTTCACAAAAAACAATAGATTTTCTTAATGAAACTGGCCTACTAAAGAAGATATAAGATTTGGACTTACCTGAACAGGCAAATGACCTAGAAGTCGAAGCCTGAAAAAAAAAAAAAAAAAAAAAAAAAAAAAAAAAAAAATAACAATAATAACAATAATAACAATAATAACAATAATAACAATAATAACAATAATAACAATAATAACAATAATAACAATAATAACAATAATAACAATAATAACAATAATAACAATGATAACAATAATAACAATAATAACAATAATAACAATAATAACAATAATTACAGACCAATTACCTGCCTGAATGCATGTTACAAGTTGTTCACACGCATCTTGTACATGCGAGTACTCCTAGTAGTTGATCCGGTTTACCAACGGATTTTCGAGCAGCGTGGGTCAAAGAGAGGTGTCGCTGGCTGCAAGGAGAACCTGTTGATTGATAGATCTATAACACAGGACTCTGTGCAGTACAAGCGAAATCTCTCTGTGGCCTGGATCGATTACCGAAAGGCATTTGACACAACGTCACATGAGTTACTCGTGTACTTGCTCAAGTGCCTTTCGGTACCCGATTCGATAGTGAGATGCATAGAACAACTGATGCTGGTCTGGAAGACCCGCTTTACTATAACATCAGGTAATGCGAGAGTCCAGACAGAGCCAGTCATCATAAGGAGAGGAGTATTCCAAGGGGACTCCCTTAGCCCTCTCCTATTCTGCATCTCACTTCTGCCACTATCCGTTGAGCTCAGGAAAACCAGAGGATACAACTGCGGCCCACCTAGTTACCGGAGGCATAAGGTCACCCACTTATTCTATGTGGATGACCTCAAACTTTATGCCTCTGGTGAGAGGGATATGGACCAATCCCTCAGGGTGGTGCAGGAGTACACGCAGGCAATTGGAATGGAATTCGGGATGGACAAATGTGCACTGGTTCATCTCAAGAGAGGACGATGCGAGAACTACGACAAGGACGCGCAGCTCGTGGACGGAAGCATCCTACACCACCTGGATGCCGGAGAGACGTACACTTACCTGGGTGTAGAGGAAACTCATATCCAGGAGGCACAACGGGTAAAAGACGCTCTCCGCAGCAAGTATCGGCAGCGGCTCCGACAGATCTGGTCGTCAGAACTGTCGGGCAAGAACAAAGTCGCTGCTACTAATATGCTTGCTGTTCCGATCCTACTTTACTCATTTGGAGTGATAAAGTGGACTCAAGTCGAGCTGCGACAACTTGACGTAAGTACTCGCAAGATGATGCATCTCCATAGGAGTCTGCATCCGAATTCGTCCGTTCCACGGTTATACATACCTAGAGACCAGGGTGGCCGTGGACTCTTGAGCTTGGAGTATCTCCATAACAGAATGGTTCTGGATGGCGCCTGCAAAGTCAGCAGGAGTTCGGATCCCCTCCTGCAAATGGTTAAAACCCATGAAGAGGCAGGGGTAGGAGCTTTTCTTTTTAGGGCAGCACGTCGAGCAGCCGATGAATTGTCTCTGATTTTCGACTCCGAGCGCGAGGCTCAGGACTCAGTTACTGAGCTAGAGCCTGCTCGGAGGAAGGCCCGCATCAAAGCTGCAGAAGTAAGAAAGCTCCTGCAGCTTCACATGGATAAGCCCATGCATTCGATCTACTTCAAGACCATTGAAGACCGGGGCTTATCCAAAGAACTGACTTTTGCTTTTCTGAAGTCAGGCGGGCTCAAATCGGAAACAGAGGGGTTCATCATGGCATGCCAGGATGGGGTTTTTAACACTCTCGTCTACCGTAGCCGTGTCATGGGTATGGAGGTCCCTGACACAAGTTGCAGGGCCTGCCGCAGGGCGCCCGAGACACTTATGCACCTGCTGTCTTCTTGCACGGTGTATGCAGTCTCGGCCTATATCCATAGACACAATGCGGCATTGCGAGTGCTCTACTACTATTTGAGGCACTCGTACGGAATAGACGAGACCCCAGTGCTGCCCTATGCTCCGGGGGATATTGAGTCCGTTGTGGAGAATGAGAGGTGCCGAATTTATTGGAACTTCTCATTCCCCACCCTCAGGCAAATACAAGCTAACAAGCCTGATGTAGTCCTCCTCGACCATCAAACCAAAGCGATGTTCGTGATCGAGTTTTCGGCGCCAGCCGAACCGAACATCGTTTTGAAGGAGGAGGAGAAACGGACTAAATATCGAGATCTTCTCTTCGAACTCCGCCGGCTCTATCCAGACCATTCTGTGGAATTGGTCATCCTGATTATCGGCTCCCTAGGAGGTACACGACACACGCTAATTAAGCTTTCGGGCCACGAGAAACTATTTTTAAAAAGCCAAAATTTTAGTTTCGAACAAATAACTTTATTTGTACAGAGAGATGTGTACGGTACGACGTCGCTAACAGAACTGAAAACTAACTATCTAGCATGGTCAATCGTATTCGTATAAACCTAAGTCAGCACTACATGGAAGTTACAATCTAAGGGTTTTCTGGGGGTTGGAGCATATAACTCCTCCATCCCTAAGATGAAAATAATACGGTAGTATTATGTTCAGAATTCAAGTCTTTAGGTTTTGTCTCGTCACTTTTGAAGTGTTTTAAAATATCATTCTTGTATTTCATAGAGAAATAGTAAATAGTTAGAGCGATAATGATTATGCTCAGAATAATACAAATATAAAACGTAGTATATGGGGTGTTGTTTTCTTCCAAGGCCTGGAGTCGGTGGAGTTGCGTATTCTCGGCTAGCTTTTGGAGCTTCGTCAGCTCGTCCAGGTTAATCTTGTCCAAGATCTTCAGGGGGTGGTCCGCATGGTCGGGTTCGATGATTTCAACCCTGGGTAGTTGCAGAGGGGTTTCTCGTATCGAAGAGACGTCGTTGCTGTATTCTTCTCCATTAATGATAAGGCTGCATTTCTGAGGGACGTAGATCAGCTGTGGTTTGTGGATTTCTTCATATCCGCTTTCTTTACACTTCTTCTCGACGGTGGTGTGTCCGGCGGGAATGACAATGACATAGGTATCACTGACAGGTTCTACTACATCCTGGTCTAGATGGACTCGTAATGATTGGCATGGCTGGCTGCTCTTTCCTTTCAGTAGTTCGGGTAGGCAATCTTCCTTGGATATTTGATTTTCCGGGCGGAAAATACAGGTTGTCTCGACTTCATGGCATGGGCTGTCCTCGTAGTGATGGTAAGTCGAGTTGAGGATGATGTATGGTTTCGAGGGGATTATGGCATTATTGGAAATCGGGATAGGAAATAAATGATAATAATCGTAAAGATTTTCTCGCAGTATCGGGACGTGAATCGTGAATAGAATTAAATCGTTTTTGTATAGCGTTTCAATTTTCAGAAGTTTGTAATATGATTGAATGTTATCGAAATCTGGTAGACTTCCTCTGTACGTTTTGAGCATGATTTCGATTAATTCTTTGAGCTCGGATATTGGTAATATTATGTTATGAATGATATTCAGTTCGCTGAATAATATCGCTTCTTCGATATTGTTCAGTGTTGACAGTATATTTTGACAATCAATTATCATTGTATCGAGAGAGTTTTGAAGCCGTAAGAATAGCGTATATTTATTCAGACTGTTCACAATAGTCTCTATTTGTTCGCCGATAAGTCGTTGGTTTTTGACAATTTGTTGCAAATTATTTGTTGTTTCGTTCAGGAATCTTTTTGTGATAGTTATGTAATTTTCCAAATCGTGATGTAGCAATTTTTGATTGTTTGTTAATGTAGAAATAGCCTGGTCATATTTTTGTTCGTCTTCATCGTCTAAGGTGCCAAAAAACCATTTGTTCGTTCTGCCTACGAAATTGATTAGTCCTCGTTTTGGTCGGCTGAATTTTTGAGGTTTGATGTTTGTTAATTTCGCAGAGATTTGTTTGAGAAGTTGTAACAGATGGTTATGCATATGATGTAGTTGTGGGTATAAGACGTCTTTTATTGAAATGAGATCAGTTATGTATTTCGAATTGTTTGTTATACTATTTATTGGGTCGTCAAATTGTTTCAAGTCGATAGGTTTCAAAAATGTATGTTTTTGGGTAGTGATTCTCGCTTTTCCAAGAGAGAAGGGAAGGATGGGGTTAGATATTTCTGTCATAGTTATCTTTTGTCCATTAGCAGTTAGGATCCCGAGGATTAGAAGGTGCAGCGTCGTCATCTGGAAAAATTTGTTTCTGAGCTAGTTTTCTCTGAGGTTTCAGTTTATTTTTATGATATTTCGATTTTTGCGTTTTTACTTTGGTGCCACAATCTTCGATAGGAGATATTTTTCTATAAAGGGGAGATAATTTATTTCGGGGCGATTCTTTGAGAAACGTGTTTTCGTCGATTTTTATCTCTGGTGGATCATCTCTTTTGGAATTAATTTCGGTAAGATTCTTTGATTTTTCATTATTCTGTTTGATTATTTCGTTGATGATTTTTTGATTTCTTGCGTGTTTTTCAATGTAGTCAGAAGTTATTTTTGAAAATGTTATATCGAATGGATTTTGGTGTTCAACGTTTCCTTTGATAATTTGAAAAGGGGTGAATTTAGTTGCGGAGTGAATAGTGTTGTTGTATCCTAATATTGCGTACAGCATTTGTGTAGTTATTAGTCTGTCAGGGTGTTCGAGTTTTAGTGTTCTGATTTCTTCAATGAGCGTAGAATGTAGGCGTTCTATAGGGCTGTTGCTGTTAGGATTTTTTGGGGTTATATAATGTAAAATTATTTTGTGTAATTTACAAAAGTCTTCAATTAGATTATTTTTGAACTCTGTGCCGGAGTCGCAAGTAATTTTATTTGGGATACCGTAATGGGAAAAAAATTTCAATAAACCATCTAATATGTTGGGTGCATTCAAGTGAATCGGGTATGCTTGGGCAAAGCGTGAGAAGCTATCAATAACTGTCAAAAATTTTTGTTTATCCGCTGAAAATGCATCAATATAAATATGCTCGAAGGGGTGTTCTCCAATAGGTGTAGGATTGAATTTGATAACATTGGGGTGGCGTTCATATTTGGACTTCTGGCAGGTGACACAAGTGTTAATATAATTCGTCACGTCTTGAATCATGTATGGCCAATAATATGTTCTAGATAGAGAGTCTTTCGTTTCATTTATACCCCTATGAATGGTTTTTGTTTCGTGATGATGCTGGATTTTTTGCGTTTGTTCATCTTTATCTGTGATGTCAGTTAAAAGGAAATTACTCTGGACCAACTTGAAGGCTGAATGTTTGAAATGTTTTTGAATTATTGGGATTGCTTTATTTTTCACACGTTCTTCAAAAAGTATGCCATAGACTATTTTTGGATCTAGATATTCTAAGAAGATTCTCACTAGGTCATCTTCGAAGTTTCTGTTTGACAGTACTACCTTTAGACGGGTTTTATCAAATGGTTTTGTAAGTCTTACCCGGGAGGAAATAGAGTCTAAACTTTCGGAAAGTATAATTTGGTTCTTAAATTTATTCAATGGTTGCTCAGAAATCCGGATTTCGAGAATTGGATTTTCTTGAGAAGAGTGTTGAGTCTCATTACTGTCGTCGGGTTCTTGAAGCTCTTGTCGCGCTGGGGTTAAAACTACGTCCGATAAAATATTTATTCCTTCTTCTTTTTCTGGTGGTTTTTCTTTTTCCTGTTCTGGTGGTTTTTTGCAGGCTGCAAGTTTCCGTATTGCTTCGTCTAAGCGGTGGTCAAGGTCTTGAAGGTCTTCGTCGGAAATTTCTGGGATTTCTTTTTTGTTCGCCAAGTCCGCGAAGATTTCGGGAAAGTCCTCTTCGAGTCGGTTGCTTGGTAAATCGATGTTTGCAATCATTGATTGATTTTCCAGGGGATGGAGTTCTATCCTGGATAAGGCATCTGCGACGGAATTATTTTTCCCTTTCCTGTACACGATGTCATAATCATACTCTTCCAGCTTTAGGCGCCATCTAACCAACCTTGAGCTAGGATCTTTGAGATTGAAAAGCCATTGTAAGGGTTTATGATCAGTCAGGATTGTAAATTTGTTTCCGAATAAATATGGCCTAAAGTATTTGGTGAAATTTACTATCGATAATAATTCCTTTTCTATCGTCGAGTAGTTTTGTTCAGAGGGGTTTAGCGTTCTGGACGCGTACGCGATAGGTTTGTCTTTTCCTATAACACCCTGTGACAAGACTGCGCCGATGGCTACGTTAGATGCATCGGTGGTTAGTATAAAGGGTTTATTAAAGTCGGGATACTGGAGTAGGGGTTCGTTTGTGAGTACTTGTTTACAGGTCTCGAAAGTTTCTAAAAATTCCGAAGTATGAATTATTTTTTCGCCTTTTTTTAAACATCGCGTGAATGGTTTGGTGAGCTCGGCAAAATTTTTTATGAATTTTCGGTAATACCCTAATAGGCCAAGAAAAGATTTAATTTCTCTAGCAGTAGTTGGTATGGGAAAATTTCGAATGGCTTTTATTTTATTGGGGTTAGGTTTGATGCCATCAGGAGTGACAACATGGCCTAGAAATTCGACGTTTTGTTTTAAGAACTCACACTTGTCTAATTGGATTTTCAACTTAGCTTCGCGTAGCGTCTTGAAGACTTGTTTTAAGTTGGCTATATGCTCTTGCAAAGAAGTTGAGAAAACGATGATATCATCCATGTAAACTAGACAAATTTTATTCCGCAAATTTTTGAGGATATGGTCCATTATTCTTTGGAAGGTTGCTGGCGCGTTCTTTAGGCCGAATGGCATACGGACATACTCGTAGTGCCCGTGCTCCACGTTGAAGGCCGTTTTTTCGATGGACTTTTCTTCCATTTCAATCTGGTGGAACCCGGATGCCAGGTCAAGGGTAGTGAAATAGTTGCATTTCCCCAATTTGTCTAGGATGTCTTCTATGTTCGGAATCGGGTATCGGTCGTCGATTGTTTTTTCATTCAACTTCCGGTAGTCTACTACGATGCGCCATTTCTTCTTTCCTGATGCGTCGGTCTTCTTTGGCACAATCCATATCGGGCTACTCCAAGCAGAAGATGATGGTCGAATGATTCCGTCGGTGAGCATCTTCTGAATTTGCTTCTGGACTTCCTCCTTGTGGCAATGGGGGAAGCGATAGGATTTTGTATGTACCGGTATCTCATCCTTGGTCTTTATTTCGTGTTTAATTTTATTAGTGAATGAAAGTTTGTCATTTTCGGTGTGGAATATGTCCGCGAATTCTTTATAGAGTTTTAAAATGGCATGTTTTTCTTCTGGATTCATGTGGTCTGTTTTAATTTTTTTTGAAATGTCTTTTGTCGAATCATAATATTCGATGTTCGGTAAAGCGCTCTCGATATGGTAAAATTCAAAATATTCTTTTTCAATTCGGATAGCTTGAAAGGGTTCGTTCATCGTGACAGAGATTGTCCTATCAGTATTGTTGAAAATTTCGAAAGTAGCGCGATAGTTTGAAGCGCAAGTCAAAGTTTCCGGTATAAATAATCCATTGAAATTTTTATTAGTAATTATAATTTCGCCTTCATTAATAGTGACGGGATATTTTCGAACCAAACTTTCGAAAGGCGGTATTTCGAAAGTGAAGGAAGTTTCGTGAGGTTGTCTATAGAAGAATGGTATTTGTACGTGGTCGTTGCGAAGTAGCTGATTTGTAAAATCGATATTCAAACCTAGGTTTTTCAGTTCTTTCAATCCTAGAATACCGTCAAAAAATTCGTGAAATTGAAATAACACATACTCGGTCTCATAACAACTCTGGAATTCTTCAAAAGCGGGGATAAGGGCTCTAAACTGAATTTCTTTTTCGCCTAAGGAAGTTTTTAGTTGGGACGGTTGCCTAAAAATTCTATCAGGATAATATTTTTCGATGATCGATGGCTTGAGAATTGAGGTGTGACATCCTGTATCAATCAATAGTTTAATCGGGGGATTACGAATTTTTATGTATGGGAGTCCGTTGACTGTGGCAGAATGAAGTTCTATCACATTGTCTGGTTCTTTGGAGGCGATTTGTAAAAATTTTCATTTTCAGATTCGTGGGCGTAATTGTTCGGTTCATCTGATTGTTCAGGGCATTGGTCGGTATAAGAATTATCTTGATAGTGTTCAGGATAGAGTTCTTGCATAGTGTCAATTTGGTCATAGGTGTGATAGTCGTTCTGGTAATTATTCGGGTAATAGTCATGCGCGGAATCAAATTGATCGTAGCTGTGATTGTACATTTCCTCGTCGATGGGTGTCCATCTTCGTGGTTGCGATTGGGCCGGATTGGTGAATGAATGGGACATGGGTCTGCTAACCGTTGGGTTTCTAGATGTAGTGGACATCGGTTCGAAAGTCCTTTGATCGGGTTTGCCTGTCGGTTTAAAAACATTTCGTGGCGGGCCAAACACTTGTCTGTTGGTTGGGAATGTTTGCCTCACTGGTCTCGGTTGGACATTTATAGGTTGGCTGGGAAATGATGGTCTAAAATTATTTTGGCTGTAATTTGGGAACTGATTTTGCGTTCTAGCGATGTTGGAAGGTTGATTTCGGAAACCCTGGGTTTGATTTTGGTTCCTTGTCATTTGAGTTGGGGCCATTGGCTGAGAGTTTGGAAAGCTATAGTTTGAATGAAAGTTATTTCGAGTTTGTTCAATTTGTCTATTAGGTGGTTTGGGCGCATTAGCGTTCGGGCGGTTTTGGAATACTAGGTTCTGAGTGTGTCTGAAGTTCTCGTCCTCCAGGACGAAGTTCATCGCTGCTTCTAGGGAATCAGGATTCTGGACGATAACTTTGTCTTGTAGTCGTACATTCAGATTTCTCAAGAATACTTTGAGGGATTGGGATTCGTATTGTCGAATATGTATCAGTTTAACATCTTGGCCCATGTCGGCGTCAGAGTTTATTTTAAATGCTAATTTACTACGTAGTACTTGGATTCTCTTTGCAAAGTCTAGGGGATGTTCGCCCCTGTTTGGTGTGAGAGTAAACAGTTGTTGTTCGAGGTTGTCAAGGCTTTGGCGGTCGCCAAAAGTATTTCTTAATTCTAATTTTACTTGAGTCCATGTCTTCAATTCGGTTCTTGCTCCGATTAAAAGCTGGGCTCTATCCTTCAGCTTACTCAATAGTATACTCAAAATGCATTGATTTAATGTGGTGTCCGTGCCATGATATTTTTTGTGGAATTGGTCGGCAGCGTTTATGAATATTTCGAGGGTCTCTGACGACCCATCGTATGTTGGAATGGTGTCCGAATAAATTTTGAACAGCGTATAGTTTACCTCCGTCATATTCGAAACTCGCAATGAACTTAAAGTATTTGCTAAACTTTCAATAACGGGATCGGTCATCAAATGTTATTTCGTATGCTTGAATTTTGATGAATTCACTGAAATATCTCACAAAAATATTCTTTGAACGAATAAAACAATTTCTTTCGAGAATTACAAGATAACACCGTGTAATACAAGCTATTCTTTTTCTTATCACCGTCGGTTTTTAAACCGTGTAATATTTCACTCGAACAAACGTCGTCGCCTTCTGAGAATGCAACGAACTCTGACAGTGTCTAGTTTCGAAATGCGATTATATATATTTATTTAATTATCAAGAAATTCGGGTGAGAAATAAAAATTCTTTGGATCAGATCGATAGTTACTAATCTAGTTGACTTCTAAAGTCAGTCCACCGATTTCGATTGCGATAAAAGAAAAATGATGGATAAATTGATATTGATAATCGATATTTGACAAATTCAAGCGAAAATCTTTACGATAAAGTTTTCGGAGAAAATTTGAAAGCAGAAAGGAATACTCGACTTACCACGGTGGTGAATCAGGCTATCCTTAGCTGGAGTCTGCAGCAACTGGGTATGCCGGTCTCTGGTGGGCGATCGAAGCTGTTCTTTCGATAACGGATTAACAGTTGAAACTGACGAATTTCGCGATCGATATTCTCCCGTTATCCTACCGACTGCGCCAATTAAGCTTTCGGGCCACGAGAAACTATTTTTAAAAAGCCAAAATTTTAGTTTCGAACAAATAACTTTATTTGTACAGAGAGATGTGTACGGTACGACGTCGCTAACAGAACTGAAAACTAACTATCTAGCATGGTCAATCGTATTCGTATAAACCTAAGTCAGCACTACATGGAAGTTACAATCTAAGGGTTTTCTGGGGGTTGGAGCATATAACTCGCTGCTCTCGGAGATCCAGAAAATCCCAGCGTGCCGTGATGAGGCACACATCCTGGCTGGTGGAATGCAGAAGGCCGTCATACTGGGATCATTGCGTCTACTCAGGGCACACGGTACTTGGTCCCAGTGATTACTCACCTCACAGGCTGTGAGGAGTAGTCACTGGATTTTATCCAGCACGACTCTGCGTGACGTCGGAGGCCGCAGGGTCGTGACTGGAATTATATGAACTAAAATAATAATAACAATAATAACAATAATAACAATAATAACAATAATAACAATAATAACAATAATAACAATAATAACAATAATAACAATAATAACAATAATAACAATAATAACAATAATAACAATAATAACAATAATAACAATAATAACAATAATAACAATAGACAGTAGATCACTTACTCCTAGAATGCCCTGAGTACACCCAAGCAAGAAACGATTGCTCCCTTCCAGATAATCTGCAACTGTGCCTGAAAAATGAGTTTTTTTCACAAAAAACAATAGATTTTCTTAATGAAACTGGCCTACTGAAGAAGATATAAGATTTGGACTTACCTGAACAGGCAAATGACCTAGAAGTCGAAGCCTGAAAAAAAAAAAAAAAAAAAAAAAAAAAAAAAATAACAATAATATCAATAATAACAATAATAACAATAATAACAATAATAACAATAATAACAATAATAACAATAATAACAATAATAACAATAATAACAATAATAACAATAATAACAATAATAACAATAATAACAATAATAACAATAATAACAATAATAACAATAATAACAATAATAACAATAATAACAATAATAACAATAATAACAATAATAACAATAATAACCATAATAACAATAATAACAATAATAACAATAATAACAATAATAACAATAATAACAATAATAACAATAATAACAATAATAACAATAATAACAATAATAACAATAATAACAATAATAACAATAATAACAATAATAACAATAATAACAATAATAACAATAATAACAATAATAACAATAATAACAATAATAACAATAATAACAATAATAACAATAATAACAATAATAACAATAATAACAATAATAACAATAATAATAATAACAATAATAACAATAATAACAATAATAACAATAATAACAATAATAACAATAATAACAATAATAACGACAATGATAATAATAAATGGACAACAATGATGCATAATATATGTGTGTCCCCATATATACACACACATATATACATACACACTTTTTTTTTTAACTGAATGTCTGTATATATAACGCATTGAGCGGTTTCAAACACACAATAAGGTTCGGCTCCGATTTTTTCAATTGAGTTTTGAATTTGTGGAATATTTTTATGTTTTTTGTATCTTGCGGAAGAAGATCATAAACTTTCAGGGCAGTATAACAGTGATTTCTGGAACCTATTGACTTTTTAATTGATTTCTTTTTTGTTACTTTCGTTTTGTTCCTTGTGTCATAGCTATACTCTCCATACTGAATATCTTTTTTATTTTTAAACTGGTAAATCAGTAAAGTTTGACAGTAAATTTGCCTAATGTCTAACATGCCAGATTCCTGGTATAGTTGTTCACTTGGGTGAGTTTTAGGTTTATTAAATATTATTTTAAGTAGCCACTTTTGTAAAACTTCGAGATTTTTTAGGTGAGTTTTATTGACACTTCCCCATCCTATTATACCGTAACTAAGCTGCGACTGGATGAGTGAGTAGTACAATATTTTCAGCTGGGGCATGGTTAAGAATTGCTTGAGGAGTTTGAACTTTGGAAGTAGCATCCTTAGTTTTTTTATCAAATAATTTATTTGTAGATCCCATCTGAAATGCCTGTCTATCACAATGCCAAGGTATTTAATGCTTGCCGCTTCTTCGATCACTATTGTTTCATTTCGGTTTCTCTTTATGGTTAGTGAGTCAAATTTTGGTAACTGATTTTGGTAAGATGTAAAGGGGAGGTATCTGGTTTTATCGGCATTCACCGTGAGAATATTAGCATCAAACCAATTTTGTATCAACTGAAAGTCGTTTTCAGAGGTTTCTTTCAATTCTTCCCAAGAGTTGGCACTATAGATTACTATGGTGTCGTCCGCAAAACTTATTATTTTTCCCTTTCTAGATATGTTGAGTAGATTGTTCAGATACAGGTTGAATAGAATCGGGCCCAGCACGGTACCCTATGAGGGACACCGTGCTCTATTACACCTGCATCACTCCTGGTCTCATCAATTTGAACGTATTGTGTTCGATTTATTAGATATGTTCTTATAAGTTGCAGTGCTCTCCCTCTGAAGCCAACTTTTTCTAATTTTTTCAATAATCTAGTGTGGTTTACTGTATCGAAGGCTTTTCCTAGGTCGACAAAGACACCCAGAGTTGGTTTACTATCATCTAAATTCTCGTAAATAATTTTTGCAACTTGAGCTATAGCATCTTGAGTGGATTTGCCTGACTGAAAACCAAATTGTCAGATAGTATATTATTTTTCTTTGAGAAGCTATCAATTCTGTTTTTAATAATTTTTTCCACGACTTTGGCGATACTAGATATGAGGGTGATTGGCCTATAGTTAACTATATTTTCTTTTTGTCCATTTTTGTAAAGTGGTTTAATTACACCAATTTTCAATTGTTGCGGAAACTGGCCACTTTCAAAAATTTTATTAGTAAGATAACTCAGAGGTTTAGCTAAGTTATCACAGTTTTCCTTCAGTAGTTCAGACGTTATATTGTCGTACCCTGGTGCTTTGCCTGATTTGAGGGATTTTATTATTGATTTCACTTCAAAGGTATTAGTTGGAAAGAGAAAGACTGTTTCATTTATTGAGTTTATATCTTCGATGTAGTTATCTGGAGGAGAGATTTTTTCCTACATTCAAGTAGTGTTTATTGAAAGAATTGGAAATTTCAGTTTTGTCGGCTATGATGACATCATCTGATGTTTTAATTGTCATTATAGTATTATGGTTTTTATTTTCGTTACACATTTTTTTTACAGAATAGGAGCAAATATATCGCTGTGCCGTGGATTTGGCTCAGACTGTGGGGTACCACAGGTAGGTTTCTGAGATCTACCATTCAATTGGTATTGGATAGCATAATTCTTTTCTCGTTATCAAAAATCAAAATCGAGTGCAAATTACCGCACAGGGAAGTGCAAGTTTTCAATCGTTTTGTCCAGGATAGTAATTGTCACAGGTGCCGTTCGTAGAAGTAAAATATTTTCACTTTCCTTTGGGGCATATCTCATTTCGTTATCAGATGACGGTACTGCAGGGTTGCCATCTTAGCGGTTTTGTCGCTAAATCTAGAGTTTTTATGGTAGGTGAATGCGACATTTCAACCTGATTTGCGACGTGTCGCAATTTTAGCGTTTTCAACATAGTCATAGCGGTTTATATGGAGATATTTTGATCACATAAATTGTTGACGACATATATGAACAATGCACATTGAAACATTTGAGACAAAGAGATAAGCAGAGGAGAGAATGACTGTCGACAGGGTCAGTTTTCTTCATATATTCGATATGGTTCAAAAACTTGTGATGCTTGTGAACGAATATTTTATTTGCGATGGAGTCGCAGATCTGTATGATGTTGAGCTAGAAATATATATGTTACATGGTTATGGTTTGACAGGTTTATGAACGTGTGATGAGATCAAGGACAAACCTAAATACGATCGAAAAATAATGTATGTTGTGATTTACCAATGTGCCTACCTAATAGTACCGAATGAAATTGTATAGGAAAATTCACTTATATTCATTTTGTTTTGTTATTTTTTCATTCTGAACAGAATCTGAATAAATAAAGTTTTCCACGATTTTATCTGATGATATAAACTGGAAATGATAAAATATGATCAAAAATGTCGCTAAATCACGAAAAAAAGTCGCTTAATTTTCAAAAATTTCGCCTGCGGCGGGCTTCCTGCTCGCTTTGCTCGCTTTGGCGACTTCTAGCGGTTTTGTTCACTAACTTTTGGCGACATTTCATCTTCAGCAGCTGGCAACACTGGACGGTAGTAATTTGCAGCCAGCTCTCCTACTATAACATTCATGGACTATTAGTTTGGATAACAAATAAATGACTGATTCAGAATCAGTCTGAAGAAATCCATGAAAATGTGCATGTTCATATTTCAGAATACGCTCTTTTCTTTTAAAATATTTTAGACAATGCAGTGTTGCCGCGTCTACTAGAAAGTAGTAGTAACATTGATATTTCGAATGGAACACCCTGTATTTCATTGCATTTCTAGATTTTCCCTGAAGAGCTGATTTCATCGATGTATCACACTTGGGGTCTATCGAAAATGATTACAGAGATATAGGGTGTTCAAAATCGAGATTTTTCATCTTCAGGATTTTTTTGTATCGAAACTATTTATTATAGGTCAAAACGGCTCACATGTCCTCATCTCAATTTTTGATTCACGATTTATTGATATTTAATCGGAACAGATACAGGCGGGTGGTTCAAGATTCAGAATTCGGATCACCCTGTATCTGTTCCAATTAAATACCAGTAAATAGTAAATCAAAAGTAGACATGGGGACATGTGAGCCGTTTTGGCCGATAATGAATAGTTTCGACACAAACAAATCCTAAAGTTGAATAATCTCGATTTTTAACACCCTAAAAATTTTCCCCATAGTTGGTGCCTTAAGAAGATGTCCAAAACTTCTCCCAAATATAGCAAATACCGTTCTATACTCTCACATCCTTAGTAAAATGAACTATCTCATAAATATTTGGGGTTCATGTTCCAAGAATAATTTCAACAAAATATCTGTACTATATAAAAAAAGCATTAAGAGTACTGTATCGTCTTCCATATGACACCCCATCAAATCAACTTTATGAAGAAACAAATACATTTTCTTTGGAAGAGCACTATCTGATAAATACTCTCAAGATTTCTTTTAATATCATCAACAAACACCTCAAATCTAACTTCATATTGGTAAGGAATTCTCAAATCAATGAACATCATACTATTCAATATGACTTGTTTCATTTTGATGCTGCTCATATTCTACACTTGGTCTAAAAAAGTTCACTCACGGAGCTATCTCAAAATTCAATAAATTACCTGATGATATCAAAAGTTGCACAAATATCACCCAATTCAAAATCAAAGTCAAGAAACATATCCTCTTGCAAAGAGAAAATCAAACCTGAGTGAATGATTTCTCATTGACTAATTTATTTCATCATGTCATAATGTACTTTTCATCAGCTTTTTGTTTTATTTATTTTTTTCATATTCTGTTGTTTATTTCAATAACTATAATTTAATTTGATAACGCATGAATAATCTCATACCAGATATGAATCTGTCTGATTATTCATGTAAATCCATTGTAAATGTTAATGTTTATATTATATTATATATGAGATGCAATGTAATGTTTATAGCAAAGATTGGAATAAAGATTGATTGATTGATTATATCTCTGTTATCATTTCCGATAGACCCTAAATGTGATGTATCGATGAAATCAGCTCTTCAGGGAGAATCGAAAAATGCAATAAAATACAGAGTCTATTTGAAATAACAAAATTGTTGCTACTTTTTGATAGAAGCGGCAACACTGCATTGCTGAAAATATTCTAAATGGAGAGAGGGTATTCTGAAATATAAGCATATCATGGATTTCTCTAGACTGATTCTTGATATAGAGATAGTGTAAGCTCGTAGAGACATACCATGTATAGGTATAGGTCACTAAGAATATCGTCTTTTTTTCAATGCTATACTTCGCCAACTAGGTTTTCATTCGAAACGACAATGGTTAATACTCATATTTTCAGGTTCTACAAAAAGGAAAATTGATGACAGTTTTCTCTTCTTCCAAATATTGTGGTGGACAAAATGATGCAGCATGCGTCATGGCTGATCAGGGTAAATTACGAATACTGAGGCTCGAAACTGATTGATAACCTAAAATAAATATCAGATATGTGGTGAGAAGGTCAATAAATTATAGCAGTTTGTTTCTTTATCATGGATTTACTTCGACGTATCCCTATGATATACACAATTTCCATTTTCAGTTCAAAATGGTCATGCAATTGTATTCCAAAATTGTAATTCGGATTTCAGAAAGCATCATTTGTGTATTGAATTTCTTAATTTAAATTCAGAAAGTATCGAATGTTTTTCAGAATTATCAATTCAATTTCAAAATGCGTCAATTGAATTTCAAATTAGTCATTTTAATTTCAAAAAACCTCAATTGTATTTCAAAATCATCAAATTATTTTCAAAAAGTAACACTTCAGAGTCCAAAATAGTCATTTGTATTTAAAAAAATATCAAATTTATTTCATAATGCACCATTTGAATTTCAAAACTGAAAAAGCACAGGCAAAGGTTAGACGGGTGTTAGGTAATATTTCCATTCACCTTGTTATTGAAACGCTTCTAGCTTCTGGTTTCTGTCATTGTGGCAACATCAATGAAAATGATGGATTTTGAAATTGAAATAATGCATTTTGAAATTGGAATGGAATGTTTTGAAATTAAAATGACTAATTTGAGATACAATTGACGCATTTTTAAATTGAATTGATAATTTTGAAACACATTTGATACTTTTTGGAATTGAAATGACTGATTTGAAATACAAATGACGCATTTAGAAATAGAATCGATAATTTTGAAATGCATTTGATACTTTTTGGAATTAAAATAACTGATTTGAAATACAATTGATATTTTTTGAAATCGACTTGACGCTTTTTGAACTAAAATTGAAAAAAGTGTAGAAATATAAGTAAGTACGAAATATTCTGCAAGGCGTAACACATATTTCAACACGATGTTGAAGACGTACAAATATTCAAGCGATAAAAATCCTAATGGAACAAAATCTAACTTCGATTCCATTATGATGACAGATCATAATTTGACTCTTGATTTCGATAGATCTCTCATGTTCATATCGAAGAAGATTGTACCCAAAAATCAAATCCATCCTCCAAGATTCGGGAAGTTTTGCATAAATTCTACAAAATATTTGAAATTCAAAGGTTCAACTATAGACCAGTCTATACCTTGGTCATTGCACATTCAAAAGCTCAGGAAAATAATAGCACACATTTTTTTATCTCTTGGAGTGCGCGAAAGGTGATTGTAAGATATACTAATAATTCGAGTACCAATTGGCTCCAAATATGTTTCAGTATATAACGTAATATGTGTAGTAAGAAGCATATTACGCACGAATGGAGAAGTTACGCACGCAGCCGCGGAGCCGCGAGTGCGTAATTTCATGAGTGCATATAGTACATCAAAAAAGTTTGGACAAACAGTCTGAATTATAATTATTGACAATTATGTCATCCCCTGTTGACGGCGATTACGCGAGCGATCATCATGACTGGCGGAATAAACGAAAACTGTGTGATGTGCTTACTGTGCGTGAAGAGCTACTTACTGAGGCTGTATCTCATGTGTTCTTGCCCACTTTCTATAATGCCCGTAGGTGGAAATTATAATATTTCCTGTACTGCCACAACGTTTATTCTTTATTCAGATTGTCATCAAAACTCAAAATCCTGCAAAAAAAACATAATACAGGGTACAAAATATGAGAAAATAGCCCTAACATTCTGCGCCCTAGGAACGACGTTGTCAAGTTGATGATGTCGGGGGGTATGCACAACTAACAAACTGGTCTTGTATAAATTTCATTTTTCCTTTTTCATTTGCATTATCCTTAAGACACCAAGAAGCCATTTATTTCTTGTCATTATCTCGTCTACTGTGATAGTCACGTCACCAATTTTGATAGGTTCAGTCTCACTATGCCATTTTCGTCTCTGTAGGAGCGTTGGGCGATATTCTCTTACCCACCTTTTTCAATAACAATCAGCTAACTCTTGAGCAGATCACCACTGTTTTCTACTAAGAACTTCATTTCCGCCATATGATCGAACTCCACCTGGACGCAATAAGAGAAAATAATTTGGGGTGATAGCTTCCGGTTCTGTAGGAGCTATACCGAAATGTGTGTCAGAGGCTTTGAATTGATCATGTACTCTGCTTCATAAAGTAGTTTCAGTAAAATTTCCACTTTCGGATAACGTGACTGCAAACTAATATTCAATGCAGTTTTGAAAGCTCGAACTATGCACTCCCAGATTCCGCCCATACTTGCTGCTCCAGGTAGATCAAATTTCCATACGATGCCTTTTGAAGACAAGTTATCTAAGATTTTCTTATGGTCCCAACTATTTTTCCATTCTCGCAGTTCCCTTTCCGCACCGACAAAGTTTGTTCCATTATCAGATAGGAATACACTAGGCTCTCGCCTCTAACTCAGAAACCTATGTATGGCTATCATTGCAGAACTAGTAACCAATGTTGCTGCCAACTCAATGTGTACAGCTCTAACGGTGAGGCATGTTAATAAGACACCATACATTTTTTTATGTCCTGCGACCGATAGATTCATGCATCGTCCCAAAGTAATCTATGCCAACATACATAAAGGGAAACAATGCTGATTCAAATCTCTCCTCTGGTAAATTACCTATTAGTGGAGGCATTGGTTTAGCATTTCGAATTCTGTATAATTGGCATCTACGAAAGCTTTTTTAACTGTGGCTCGAGCATGCAGTTTCCAATATCACATTCGCAAATGGTTCCCGATTCCAAAATAACCAGATTCTATGTGAAAATGATCTACTAGCAGTTGGGTATACCTACACTCCGGGTCCAAAACTATAGGATAATTTGCATATATCAGCTTCATTTGAGAATCTTCCTTTTACGCGAATAATCTCGTACTCACACAGAAATACTGATAATTTCAGAAGACGACTCGATTTTTTTATCATCACACAAGATTAGTTTACAGAAATCAATGCTCCGCCGACAAGAATTGGATCTTTTCATTACATTGCCATTGAACGTGGCAGTAGATGTCTTGGAATCAATCAACATTTCATTCGATTTTTGTTTTTCAAAATAGGATAATAAATAGCGGCGCAATTGCTTGGGGCGTTTTTTGTCAGTCAACCTGTATTTCTTGGGTCGAATAATGTTACTACTATTATTTTCATTATTATTATCTAGGAAGAGAAAATTTGACACATCCCCCACAAATAAATAACCGTATACACATGTTTCTGGTATTCGGCCCTCATCAGCACGGTGGAAGAAAGCGCAAATGATAGGCAGCATTTGGTAGTAAGACGAAACAACAAACAAAGAAGTGAACAAACAGAAACCAGCCGCATATTTGTGATTTCGGTCAGCAGACCCTGGGATCTTAGGAAAACAGCTAACGTCATCATCACACATGCGTGACATCCAAGTCCAGGAGCACAAACATAATTTCCAAATCGTTCAAAACTGGTATAATTCCTGACAAAACGAAATCTGCTAAAGTATTATCAATGCACAAAAATGGGAAGAGAGATGATTTGAATAGTTCTAGATCAATTTCTGTTCTCCCGATCTTTCCAAAAATTATAGAAAAAATTATGAATAACCGTCATCTCACTCATCTTGAGAATATTGACTAAACTAGGTATTATCAATAGTTGTCGGAGGAAAAGTTCAAACAATAGAAAACAGTATGTTGTTTTGAATAATACTTGTAGTTCCTTGATAAATATTACATGTGGTGTACCACAAGGGTCAGTTTTGGGGCCAATTTCATTGTTAATACAAATTAACTCAATATGGGAACCAAAAATTATTTGCAGATATACAACAATGATCTATACCTCGAAAGATTCTAATGATATCAATGATGATATTGAAAATTATTTGAAACAAATATCATCTTGGCTAACGACCAATAAGTTGACTCTCAATTATAATGAATTTACGTATTCTTCATGACCCCCTAACCGCACAGAGAACAAAAAGAAAACTTTGATATATTTATACATTTCAGAGCCTTCAAAAAATAGGTAAAAGGTTAATTAGACGAATCAACCAACCATCATACGTCTCCACGTCTGAGCGCTCTAACATACGTTCAAATTCCCGCATATTAACAAATTTCACATGAGGAAATTTGATGTTCTTTGTGTATGATGTGTTTTCTCGAGTAATACGTAGATTATGAATCATCCACGAAAAACCGACCAAGAACGCTATTTTTTGCAGAGTACGAAATATTGGTCGATGTTTACCTCGCTCTAGCTCCTCACTTGCTAGTCCTTCATACACAAGCAAGAACAATGTATGTAATGTACAAGTTCACCAACTGCTGACTCACCTGGTACAGGTCTACCTGACGCTTCCTGAGGTGGAAAACTTAACCGTCAAGAAAATCCTAGTTTTCACCAGAAGTCTGGGGTTATACAGGCTGATTCACGGTGGATGGCACGTTAGACGTTTATGGAGAACGGGACATAGGATCATCCTGAAATTTTGGTTACTCACGTAGTTGCTCTTGGTCTATCGATCTAAAATATTTTCAGCTCTGCAGCGTTGCCGCTTCTATCGAAAAGTAGCAACAACTTTGTTATTTTAAATGGAACACCCTGTATTTTATTGCATTTTCAGATTCTCTCTCAAGAGCTGATTTCATCGATGCATCACACTTGGGGTCTAGCGGAAAAGATTACAGAGATATAGGGTGTGAAAAATCGACATTTTTCAACTTAAGGAATTTTTTTTGTCGAAACTATTCATTATTGGTCAAAACGGCTCACATGTCCCTGTCTCAACTTTTGATCAACTATCTACTGACATTTAATTGAAACAAATACAGGGTCGTGCAGAATTCAGAATCTTGATCACACGGTATATGTCCCAATTAAATATCAGTAGATAGTTAATCGAAAGTTGAGATAGGGACATGTGAGCCGTTTTGACCAATAATGAATAGTTTCGACAAAAAAAAATCCTAAAGTTGAAAAATGACGATTTTTCACACCCTATATCTCTGTAATCATTTCCGCTAGACCCCAAGTGTGATACATCGATGAAATCAGCTCTTCAGAGAGAATCTGAAAATGCAATAAAATACAGGGTGTTCCATTTAGAATAACAAAGTTGTTGCTACTTTTCGATAGAAGCGGCAACGCCGCAGGGCTGAAAATATTTTAGATTGATAGACAAAGAGCAACTACGTGAGTAACCAAAATTTCAAGATGATCCTATGTCCCGTTCTCCATAAACGTCTAACGTGCCATCCACCGTGAATCAGCCTGTATAGAGATGACCATTATTAGATGAGGATCCGGTTTTGGAGGTGGTGATGGTGCAGGTCATAGATTTTCGCTGCAGGGTACTCATCTAATCCTCTATCTGGTGGTATATGGGAGAAACTTTTCTTTTCCCCCGCTAACGAACAACAGCGGCAGGTGTGAAAAACATAATTTTACCTAGTTGATGTAAATATACCTAAGAATTCTGACAATTCAAGAATCGAGTTACACGCTCAAAAAACAATAACTCACATGGCCAGAACTCCTCCACATCAGACAGTGTAGTTTGTTTACCTATTCTAGAAATGCGTAGATCAAGAATTATCTACGTGAACCGACGAAGAACACTATTTCTGCAAAATACGCAAATTTGGTCTATATTTTACTTGCTCTAGCTCCTCACCCGGTGACGTATTTCCGAACCCATGTACAGTACAGAGCGCAGAATTAAACTCTGTGTTCTGTGCTGCACAGTGTTTTGTGTTTGTGATTACTGGTACTGGTACTGGTGGGGGACGTTTCCACGTCAGCAACTAGTCCCCAATGGGACCTTTTTGCCAACCCCAAGTGTTTTCAATGACTGATGTGGTTCGCTAAAGAGAGCTGGCTAACATCCTTTTCAGGCACCGCCCCTCAGCTCTCTTTTCAGAGTTTTTCAGCTGTGTTTTGTAGGCTAGTAATGTACTCACTACCATATGCGCAGTGGCAGGCCTGCTAACTATCATCGTTAACCCCCGAGACCGAGGTCTGGCCCGCTCTCACGCTCAGCTGGTAGTTTTTCCACACCCACCTACATACATGTACTCACTACCATATGCGCAGTGGCAGGCCTGCTAACTATCATCGTTAACCCCCGAGACCGAGGTCTACTTAAGCAGCTGGCCCGCTCTCACGCTCAGCTGGTAGTTTTCTACACCCACCTACATACACCGTCCTACTTCTTCTCTGATGCTCACAACCACATCATCATATCTTTCTGCGTGTTCTGTGTAGGCTTTGTTACTAACTCCATGCGCCACTTTAGGAGCAGCACTGTTAATTGGAACGCAACAGCGAATCGTGCAGGACTATCCCCAGCCGATGCTCCGAAACTTTACAATATTTAATTCGTATATAAAATATTGAAAAAAGTTCCTTGCCCGTGCTGGAAATCGAACCCACGACCTTGCGGTCGTGAGACGGACGCTCTTCCACTGCGCCAATCCCGGCTGTTTTGTGATTATCAACGACGTAGCGTTATTCCGAACCCATGTGCAGTACAGAGCGTCACATTATTATACCCTGTATTCTTCACTGCACATTTGCTGCTAATGAGCACATTGTGCTTAGAAAAATGAGACACGTTTGAATATAAACCCATAAGCAGTCCAAACGCACTTCACGCCATACGTAAAAATTGTATTATTGGTAGAAAGTTCTGAAGATATTTCGAATAGTTTTACTGAAAAAAGAACTATTGTTATATAATATGTAACTACCTATACACAGGGTTATACATTGTGCATGGCTAAAGCATTCGATGTTCTTGAATGAATAATTACAGGGTGTTATTTCAATATTTCGAATAAATGTAAATTTTTTCTGAAGTCAAACCTGGACTTTCACTCCGCCCGATAGGTGAATGAATTCAACGTCCCAAGTATAAGCTCCATACCAAATTGGAGGATACTTATAAACGAATGAATAATTATTCGAAATCGATAAATCTTCGTTATGAAGATTCTAAGACCTATCAAATATGGTATTTTCAGAACCACTTTGGTGACCCCTATGTACCACTGAAATATTTTCCTCTACCTGTGAAACACCCTGTATATATCATTCTTGAGGTCTAGCGGAAATGATTACAGAGATATAGGGTGGGGGTCGTTTTCGACTCGGGAAAATTGTCAAAATATTCGTGTTCTCGAATAAATTTCCGGAAATAATTGAAGCTCTCGTGATATTATAAGTGGAAATTTTAACAGAATTGCTACAGTCTGGAACTTTGGGGGGAAAAGGGATCTAACCTCAAATTCTATTTTGATACCTTCATTTTTCTATTGGTACCACTCGATAGTATACGTCGAGCTTACTCAAGGCTTGGAATATTGGCACTTATTTCAATGCCACCCTGTATATATAGACAATTTCATCTACTTCAACATTTTTAGGGTGGTATTTCCGCTCAAATGTATTTGAAGCAATGTTTGCACAAATTTATACAATGAATTGGTATCCATTTTTTTCCACGGAAACGCAGCAAAATAGCAAGAGAACTCAGGAGATCAGACTGTTGTATTTTCAGTTGATCATCAGGACATTAAGATATAGAATTTGAAAAAATCACTGGCGCACATTTTATTACCAATAATATTTGGTAGGGTGTCCCCGGGACGCCACTAGATTTCACAATTCCAGTTCAAAAATGGCTCAATCAGCCCTTTATGACAAAGAATATCATTGCCAAATTTCGAAATAATCGGTGGAAGGATATTTGAGATATTCATAAAAAAACGATTTTTTCTAAAAAGTTTAACACACTGTATCTTGAAAACTATGCATTTCCGGACCCAAGTATATATGAAATCAATTTCATATTTTCTCATGCAGAATCATTCCTCCGATTTTTTCCGCATAATTCCCGGACCATCTGAATCTATCGGTACATCGTGCAGTGTAGTGAGGATAGGGCAGGAAGAAAATCTTACAGTCAACTCCACCAAAACTATACTTTATTAAACATTGGAATTGGGACATGTTTCGAAGCTACAAAACTTCATCGTCAGCAAAAATCATTTGTTACAGGAAGTACTAATCTGGGGAACATGAAACTTCAAAACATGTCCAATTCCAATGTCAAATAGTTTTGATGGAGTTGACTGTGAGATATTATTCTTCCTGCCCTATGTGATGATTTACTCACTCTCTTTGTACTTATACCTATCGATTGAACTAGCAGGAATATGTACATTTCCTCGATACAAAAGAAGCAGTGACATGTGACATGTATGTTTGTGATAATGATGTGCCTCAAAAAACTATTTCATTCCAACAATACTAACAATAGTCAGTTTCTTTCTGGTAATCAATCAAAACTGATTCAGGCATCCTGCTTCCTGGACTTCTAGCATGTAATTATCATTTGTTATTCCATTTCAATAGCCAATTCTGATTCGATCTGGTTCTGTTTTCACCTCCATTTCAATTTTTGTATAAATTGAGATGTAAGACGATTATTAGACCGAGTAGATAGGTTGTTCAAGAAGTGTTCAGTTTGTGGGAGGGTTTGTATATTATAAAATAGATATGATTTCTGTATTGAGAAACAAATTGCATCATGTTCTCATGGCATTCTCCCTACTTCATGTTTTCTCTAATTTCACTTATTTTATATTAATCATATTGAAGCGTGCGATATTTTGGCAGTAGATTGCAGAAATAAGAATCAAATTAACGTAGCCATAAACAGGTTCCATAAACAGGTTCCGGCATCTCACCTCCCGTCTTCTATAGCTCAGTCACCAGTTGAGTCAGGATTTTGATATTTTGCAGACTCCAATTATTGTTTCATAGGGCCTCGATTATACATGGTGTCCCAAAAGAGTGTTCCGTTATGATGAAATATGTTTTCAAATCGCATGTCATATATCTTGTTGCACATTTGAGTGCTTCTAGGCCTCGAGAAGTTAGCAACATACTCCTGGAATTCAATCAAAATCGGTTCAGTGATATTCACGTAAAAAAAATATAACAAAAAAACACAATTTTGCACTACTGGTCAAAAACATTAATTACAATAAAGAGAGTGCCTGGTCAATAGAATCATAAGAGATACATATCCAATAAGGCCTAAGAGGATCGCTAACCGAGTTTGATCGACACGAATCATCAAAGGGTGTGCAAACTATTTAAAGTAATGTATTTTCCTTTTTCCAAATTGGAACCCCTGAGTATTTTTATGTCATTCGATGCGTGAATGAGAAACAAACTTTTTGTCTCCTCACAACACAATCGGGATTCTCATCGTATCAAAATTTATTTGCCGGAAACTCGTTTCATCATCATTTGGATGGATGAAAAATGACGGTGGCTTTGAGTAGTGAATTATTGACATTTAATGAAGTGTCAGGAGTCTATTTGGGCTTGAGTGGTTCAAATTCAATTCATTTTCAGCTTTTTTTAGCTTTATCAAACATTTCTTGAGCTATTTATAACGAAATATTATTTTTTGTCATGTCAAAATCTTTTTTGGCAAGTCGAGTTTGTGCAGAACGTTATCCGTAACGACGTCATCCAGACAAAAGGAGCCTGCAGAACGCATTGGATAGGTTTGTACAAACCAGAAATGTAAAATATACAAAACCAGTTAGAGATAGAAGGGTTCGAAATGAAGAAAATCAATTGGCTGTGCTGTTATCTGTTACGGAAAATCCTTCCATTAACCTGCAAGCAATCGCAGATGCCCTGGCCGTGAGCGAAAGAACTGTTCAACGAATTTCAAAAGAAAACCGTTTCCATGCCTAGCATATCAAGGTGAAATCGAAGTGAATTTCGACTCTTTTGATAAGATTTTGTTTCCTGATTAGGCCACCTCCCATAGGAATGGATTTGTGAATCGTCACAACTTCCATTATTCCTCCGATCACAATCCAAGTGTTTTAGGTAGATCGATAGACAATACAGATGATCAATCAATGTGTGGGGAGGAATTATTGGTGAACATGTTATTGGTCCGAACTTTTTCGACGGGAATTTGAATGACCCCATGTATCTGGATTTTTTGCAAAACCAATTGCCAAACTCATGTGAAAATCTATAACAATAGCTGTGGAGAATGCAATGTGGCTAAAAAATTATGGAGCCCCAGCACATTATTCATAACAAGTCAGGGACCATCTCAACACAACCTTCCCAAATTGGAAGAGGAGGGCCAAGTAAGTGGCCGACCAGATCACCTGACTTGATCAAATTGGATTTCTTTCTTGTGCAGCTATGTTGAGGATATCGTTCATCAAGAACCTCCTTCCACACCAGATAATAGGCATCAAATAATCCTTAACGCATTTCAAACCATTACACCCGACCTAGTACGAAGAGTGGCAAGGTCATTTCATAATCGTATTCGCTTGTGCCTCCAAGAGAACGGAGGTTGAAAAGTTTATCACTAGAACAACTGTGATTTTCCATAATTTTATGATGTGTATAAAATTTAGCGAACTAGTTCTGTTGAACTTCTGATATTTTGTATCAAGAAATTGTTTATCGAAGCTTTCTTCGTTTCAAATTCGTTCAAATGACTGTTGATGAAACGAGTTACTCCATATTTTGATTAGAAACTTTTTTTTTACACGTTTCGATCGACCTTTCAATTATGAATTTGAACAACATAAGGAGTTTCAACTTATCTATCAGAGTTTTCGAGATTTTTCGATGTTTCTGAAAATAATTACTGCCATATGAGTTTTTCGAAAACATTTTCATGAAGCAAACCGTTCGAAATCGATGTCCCATCGGTTACCCAATTTCGTAACATATTGGCGCAGGCAAGTTCTAAAAGTCGCATTGAAAAATTACAGAGAACTCAAGTTTTTCAACGGCAATAGAATTGAATTTCAGGATGAGTTTTTAAAACTCTTGGAGCACACGAAAGTAAATTGTTAACTCCAACTTCCATTATTCAGTCCTGCCACTGCAGGGTGGAAAGGGTGTTAGCAAACCACATTACTCATTGCACACATTGGGGCTTGCAAAAAGGTCCCATCAAAGACTAGTTGCTGAAGTGCAAACGTCTTCCACTCCTCTACCAGTACCAGTAATAGGAACCCAGGCAACCAGATGACGAATGATCACGTCTCTATGACGTCTCTAATTGGTGACTGTCCTTCAGAGACGTAACGCATCAATTAATGACGTCCCTATGACGTCTATGACATGATAATCACGTCATCATCTCGACGTCGAGTGAACTTCACTTGAATGGGTGATATAAGACGTCAGTTTCATGACATGAGGTTGCAGGGACGTCCTGTCGACGTCTATTTTTCCCAGACTATGTCTAAGCCATGTATACTCACATTATCATGTGGGACCGTTGGGTTTGCGACGTACCTATAAATAAATGATAGGCATTTTCAGTGTCGAAAAGTTTTCAGGAGAACTCTTTTTTTCATAAATTTTACACACAAGGAATATATCTCATTGAACCAAATCAACATGCAAGTTTCAGTAGAGTAAGAGAAAACTATTTTAAAAACTTTGACACCCTGTTTGTCTCGGAAACCAATCTTGCAATGTATGTATACATATGAATGGGTGTGCCTATTGAAACCGTCACTTTTATGACGATGCAGTGACGTATATATAACGTTAAAAAATCTCGTCGTTGTGACGTTCCAATTTGGTGAGTTTCGTCATTCAGAAAACTTTTCAATAATTTTCTATTCAGATTTTTGTTGGGTGACAAAGAATGCATGAATATACGTTACTCAACAAAGTGAAGCTAACTACATAATTTTTTATACAAATACGAGTAACTGATTTCATTCTGATGGATGCTTATTGAGGGATAGCGCTGCTGAATAGACGACTGACTAGACGACTAAATAGACATGACACCGGATGGACCACCAAGAAGACTCAAGAATGCATAATCAATTTTATATGGCATCAAAGGTCATTGGTGTTTATCACATCATGTTTGCGGAAACTTTTTTTACGTATCACCAAAAATTTGAACGTTCTTTTGACGTCATTTCGACGTCAGTCCGTCTTCACAGTTTGGTGAGTGAATGACGTCAATAAACGTGAGCAATATGACGTCATTGAACTGTGACTTATTCACGTCATTTATCACGTCATACGACGCCAACTCCTGACGTCACGTTGATCATTCTACTGACGTAAAAAGTCGTCACTAAAACGTCATCTGGTTGCCTGGGAAAGTTGTTGCCGAGTTTCAGCACACCCAGAATATCTCAGGTAGATTGGAAATGATCGATTATAATAGCAAACCAAATGTCAAGTTTTTAATTATTCAACTACAAGTTTGAAAATTTTTAATGTGCGGCCTACATGAATCAGCCTGAATGTATATCAAAAGAAGGTTGTCCTATTTGTTTGAATATGTTCAGGGCCACTAGAGTGCTTTGATAATAATCCATTTGAACTGAACCTTTTCATTTTATTCTTCAGTTGGCGCAGAAAGAAGTATGTTTTTGACTGCTCTCATTCTACTGACTATCTGCCAAGCGGAAGTATCTTCAATGAACATAAGTCTCCAAGAAGTTGCTCTGCCTTGCTCTTCGCTTGCTCCTAAACTCATCACTCAATTCAGTGAATACTACCAGGTAATTTATTATGATAACGCAACTCGCCACTGTTTGGATGCCTACTTGAATCATTCGTTCATCGGCAGTGGACATATGCTGGTGAACTACGACATGAAACCGTCAAGAAAGCTAGTAAACGTTCCTCTCAGGTTCCATATTTTGTTAATGTCTGGCCACATGGTATTGGACAGATTTCTAGAGAAAGGAAATAATGTCGGACTGAGAGATGTGATTATGATGGTGACGAAAGGAGAATCTGATTTAAGCATGAGAAGACTTTGTTCATCTCATTTTCGCACCTTGAGGAAAGCGAGTGGAGTGTTTGCTATCTATAATCATTCGAGTGGAATAAGTTACTGCAACTTCTATCATGGAAAACATCTCGCCAGTGCGAAGACAATCAAGGTTAATGATGGAAAAATACCAGATATGAGGAGAAGGTTAAATGAATACACTAATATGAGAGGATTCAAATTCATCGTAGGAAGTTCAGATTTTCCACCTCTATTCCATATAAAGTGAGTAAAATAATGTGAATTGATTTCATTGATATGGATTGTCAGGTAATTATACTATATATGCAGATGATACTGTACAGGGTGATCAGTTGAGGGTAGCGAGCGGCCATATCTCGTGAGATATTGGTCGTATAGATTTGAGAAAAAAAATCATGATAAAAGTCGCCAAAAGAAATTGCTGGAAATTATTTTCGAGTTTGTCAAACGTCCGCTAGAGGGCGTAACAACCAACACCAAGTAAAAAAGTGGATTTTTTATAGAATTTTGTCTCATGAAACTATGTCGATGATATCATATTCATATCTACTGACCATTTCCCTACATTTTTTGCCCAAAACGTTTTGTTCTAACTATCAAAATAAAGCAGTGGGGGAAGTTCAATTGTTTTTTCAAACAAACCAAGATTTCTCCCGTTTATTTCGACCGATTTAAGCAAACTCAGGGTAATATAAAAGTGCATAATTTGCCCTACAGAACGCTCATTTGGTTTTGAATTTTTGACTTTTACTGTCGCCGCTAGATGGCGTTAGGTAACTGAAATGAAAAAATCAAATGTGATGGTATATAAATTTTCATAGGTTTTGAAAGAGGGCAAATTTCTTTATGATTTGATGAAAATAATTTAATATCTATCTCTTTTTGAATTGTTGATATTGACCATAATATAATTTTATAACATTAAAAAATGACACGCCACTGTTTTTTATCAAAATAAAAATCAGTTTTGTAATATCTCATTAGTTGCTAACCAAAATGATCTCCTGACTTTTTGTCGTTAGACAAACGGTTTTTGATTGATAAAATGAAATAGGTTTACATGGGGCGCCCATATCTAAAATAATTTTGAACCAGTAGGTATGTAAACCTATTTATTTTTTCAATCCAAAACCGTTTGTCTGACGAAAAAAAGTCATGAGATTATTTTTGTTAGCAACCAATAAGAGATTACCAAACTGATTTTAATTTTGATAAAAAACAGTGGCCTGCCATTTTTTAATGTAATAAAATTATATTATGGTCAATATCAACGATTCAAAAATAGATAGATGATAAATCATTTTTATTAAATTATAGAGAAATTTATCCTCTTTCAGAGCATTAAAAAATGTATATACCATTACATTTGATTTTTTTGAAAAAAACTCAAATATTTGCTAACATTTCAGTTAATGCCATCTAGCGGCGATAGCAAAAGTCAAAAATTCGAACCAAATAAGCGTTTTGTAGGGCAAATAATGCTCTTTCATAAACGGGAGAAATCTTGGTTTGTTTGAAAAAACAATTGAACTTCCCCCACCGCATTATTTCGATAGCTAGAACAAAAAATGTAGGGAACTGGTCAAATATGAAAATGATATCATCGACATACTTTCATGAGAAAAAATTCTATAAAAATCCCATTTTTCCACTTGGTGTTGGTTGTTACGCTCTCTAGCGGACGTTTGACAAACTCGAAAATAATTTCCAGCGATTTTTCTTGGCGACTTTCATCATGATTTTTTTTTTCTAAAATCTATACGACCAATATCTTATGAGATATGGCCGCTCGCTCCCATAACCCTATCATTCTAGAAAATATTATATCGATGATTTGAAAAAAATTGAAAAATGGCTTTATTCAAACATTTTATCAATTAACACCAATAAAACTGAATATATGTATAATATTCCATCAAAAAAATAAACAGAATATTAGTCTCAATCTCCAAATTAAAAATGAAGTATTGAAAAGAACTACACAAATAAAGTATCTGTGTTTGTGAATTGATGAAAAATTGAAATGGGACAGGCATATAGAGGTTCTGATACAAAATATATCATTGGAGCTTTTCGAAGATGTCCTTAACTTGACAAAAAAGTCATAAACATAGTACTTCATTCTCATATACTCAGTCGTATTACCTATATGATAAACGTTTGGGGATCTTGTTCAAAAAATTATTTCAGTAAAATATCTGAACTTTATAAGAAAGCACTGAAAGAAGTATATCGCCTCTCATTTGATATCCCAACAAATGATCTGTATGCGATAACAGAAAAATTTTCATTGGATGAATTATATAAAATAGATTCTCTTAAAGTTCAATATAATATAATAAACAATAATCTGAAATCCAATTTTGTTTTGGTAAGAAACGCAGAAATTCATGGTCATCACACGAGACGATTAAACTTATTTCATCTTGATTCTGCTACTTCTATAATTGGCCAAAAAGAATTTACTCACGCCGCTCTAGCTGAATTTAATAAATTACCACATAATATAAAAAATTGCAGACATATTTCTAAATTTGAAATTGAATTAAAAAACACATGATTTCATTACGAAATGGATAAAATTGATACTTTGCCATCTACTAATTAGTCCCTGTGGCTATTTTTATGACTTGATCGATTTAGCATTTTTAGATTTTTTAGATTTTTATTGTTGTCGTTGTCACCTTATATTATTTTATTATTGTTGTTCGTAATCAACTTCCTCATACCAGAATTTTATTCCTGACTGGAAGCTAGTTTTTCAAGTATAGACATACCGGAATCATTGAATAGGAAGTCATTCAGTTGTTTCTCATGTTGAAATTTTGACAATCGGATCGAATATATTGTTCCTCGAAACCTACATTCTTCGCGATGAAACAATTGATCATCACTCCCAGTTTCACCGGAAATATACCTAGCTAGATCAAGAATTCTGAATGGAATCCTGTGATTATTTTTCCCTACGAGCGTGCGGAAAAGTAACTTTTCCGCATGATTTTTCGTTTTGGATGTAGTACTTTTCGGTACGATTTTACTTTTCCGTATTATTTTTACTTATCCGCACGTTTTGGAAGGACATACCAGGAGACATGTGGTGATAACTATTGGCACCAGAACGTACCCATAGTAGAGATTGAGTGTATAATCTCTGCCCATAGCAGCAGTCGCTATAAACTGACAGTAGTGGCAGTCAACAAATAAGCGTTTCAGACCAATCTACCTTCCTCCATCCACTACACTAGTAATTCTCAGCAACAAACGGATCAAGACATTTCTGTAGTGGGCCAAACACTAACCAATCCAGTTCGAATAAGAAACGAAGTTCTTCAAGATGTTGCGGCATCTGCTATATTACAGCATGCAACAAACATTAATTACACTTTCAATTTGAATATTTTCCATCGTTAATGTTTTATTCATTGTTATTTAAATGTTCTTCCAATAAGTTTCCTATTATATCGATGAATAAAAATCTATTTCATTAATTTTCAGTGCATGAACATTTTTGAATTGTTGAAAATAAGGATATTTAGGACTAACTAGATGATCCATGTAACTATTCTGTCTTATATGTCATTTTGTATAGCATCATTATGAAATATTATTTAAAACCTTTTTTTTTCAAAATGAATCATATGAACAAAAACACTCGTAGGGAAAACTGTGTATATAAGGCCCTCCGCACACGAGTCGATCGGCGACATGGGCGACGCGATTGCAATGACGTCACAATTTCTGCATTCGTTGGATTCAAGAATAGGGAGTGTGTGTCATCCGCATATGGGTCGACGTTTTGTGTAGTCGACTCGCGTCTGATCAACTTAGTTACTCTCTTTTTTGCAACTACAAAAAGGAAGTTTTCGCTAAAAATGAGCAGTTCCAGTGACGAGGAGGACATATTCATGTTTTTGTGGCACCAGCAGATCAGGAGAAGAAGAAGACAACGAAGTTTATGGGTGCATCCGTACATTGCACGAAATTTTCACACTCGACTTTTTGTTGCTGCACGTGAAATGCAAGAGAGTGACACAAAATTTCTGACATTTTATAGAATGTCGAAGGAATCATATATTGATCTAGTGGAAACTCTTGCTCCAGCCATAAATTATGTGGATACAAATATGAGGGAATGTGTCAGCGCAGAAGAACGCATACTAATAACATTGAGGTATAAGATTCATATATTTCAAAAAATCAAACAGTTCCTAAATTTGAGAGTATAAATTGGAAACATAAGATTATATGTTCAAGTTACTGAAAGTAAAGAACTCAAGGTAGGTAACACAAATATTCACAATGATTGAAAAATTATTGAACAACTTTCTCCATTGAGACGCAAGATTCACTCGATCAAACTGCTTCCTTGCTAATCGCGTGAGACTGGAAACGAGGAGATCTTAGATCGTACGTTTCTAGACGACCACTAAACGACCCGTGTGCGGGATCCAAATGCTTTGCTTAGGAAGTCGGGTAGATGGGAGACAGTCGTACGATTCGAATCGCGTCGCCCATGTCGCCGATCGACCCGTGTGCGGAGGGCCTAACTCTTGCGGAAGATGTCTTTTCCGCCCGACTTGCCCGAACTCTGCTCCGCGTCGTTCGTGCAACTGCCGTCACGTGCGGAAAAGTACTACTTTCCGCACTTGTTAGGTAAATAACTATTACGCTTCAAAATTGCAGCGCAGCAGACATTTTTTCCAAAATCAAGATAGCGACACTGTGAGGTCATCGATTAAATTTGGGTCAAGCAACCTAACACAATAGCAAATAAACGAGACACTACGATTAGTTATTGATGAATTATGGAAAATGTTTGTTCTTCGCCAATCAGGATCCCTTTTGGTGTTTCTTCAAAATCACATCCTTTCTCCTATACGTTGATGTCAAGTCGAAAAAAGTACCATTTCTTATTTGAAGTTTTGAAGAAAATTCAAGAGAGAGAATATTATTTGCAAAAAACAGGCACAAATAGGAATGCTGATTGCGGATGAATGAAATTTTCGAATTTTTTCACGTAAATTATCAGCTCTTTCATTAGGTTGCTGCAAAAATACGATCAAATACGTCACAGCGTCGCCATATTGATTTAATAAAATATGTCTGTCACCCCGACATTTCTAAAACAAAATGTCCATTCGTGATATATGTCATTCATGATGAAAATAGACTGGTGTAACCACTTGTCAATTGTTTCTTTCCAAAACGTGTAGACCGCGAAACAACGTAGCAAGGCCGCACCGGATTGACTGTAGATGGCGTAGGGAACATCGTGCCACATATACTTCTCAGATATAATGAAAATTTCACGTCTTTTTCATTAGATAAATCACTTTTTCTCAATGTTTTTAAATTACGAATCAATATACGTAAATGTAAACAACAAACAAAACAACTATTGTGTAGCAAGATCACTTCGGGAACAGCGCCATCTAGCGTTAGTTTTGCGCGGCCTTACTACGGTGATAGAATTCGACATAATCAAGTAGGCCAGAGGTCTACAAAAATGTCTAGGGTTTTGTAAGAGGGAGCTATCTCACCATACATATATCCACCTTTATGTCATTGAAAAGAGAATTCTTCACTCCAGGTTCCATTGAAAATGTAAGACACAGTTCTATTTTTGGTGGAATTTTTGGACGATATCTTCGGTCCAAATGTCAAAAGGTCAATAATTTCGTTGTTACCCGATATACCTACTTGTCTTCTAGCCTCATGCTCAATTTCGATATAATGGGCGAGTTGGACTGATAATGAATTATTGGCACTCAATTACTTCAGTGTCATTAGGAACCTAAATTTGATTCTGCAACACTTCCCACGCTTTCTTTATGTAAATGATGAGTCTATGCGTTTTCCGAAATTGTTGAATTTCATAGATTTGAAACGAACCTTCACGGCCGCCATTTGGCGAAACATCGAATAAAACGTCAGTTTCAATGCTGTTTCGTTATTGGACAGACAATCTTCCATTTCCACTCATGAAGCAAAGTTGTCAAGTCACTAATCATAATCAAGTTATCTAGAAAATGTTAGAGTTATGTCGTTGAAAAAACATGATGGTTGTCACGTTTACCTATGCAAATGTCCTTCGGTGTGAATTATTATAATTATTATTTACACAAATGTGTAATGAGCAATGAGTCAATATTTATATGGTAACATTTTCAGACATTTGAATATTCATAGCTGATCAGGAGTATCACCAAAACTCGATTGAAAATTTATGAATTATAGAATAACTATAATATTTCTGTTAGGTTTTCCAATCGTATTTCAACATATGGCAACTGTGCTATGGTCTGCCCCTACTCACGAAATCGTGGCGTCAGTTCTCCGGATCCAGTATGGCGAACGAATTTTGTGATTATGATCCGATATTCAATTCAAAAATCAAAATTGGTATCTGGGAATTCCCGGGGTCGGAGATTATAATTGTTTCGTCAGAAATGGGATATTCAAGATGGCGAATCCATTATGGTGGATGAATTTCATAATGCAGATTCGGTTCTATTCAAAATTGGTATCTGGGGGTTTTCGGTGTTTCGTCAAAATTTGAAAATTCAAAATGACGGATCCAATATGACGAAAGACATTTGTTCATATAATTATTACTCTACCACAAATGGAAAATATGTAGGATGCAAGAGTGAAAATAACGTGACTATAAGTTATTCTGCGTATACCTACTTCTTTGTTACTTTCATCAATCAATTGTTCGAAAATGACTTTTTATTTAAGGGAGACGGAAAAATGTATAACATGGGGGTAAAGTATATTCTATTATTTATTTTCCTGCACATTTTACTTTTTATCAGCCTACTTTTCGTCCTAGACGAAGTTTTATACATATTGTGATATTAGTCACTCCATAAATTCTTCTCCGAGTCGGATTTCCGAAAATATATTTAGCACACATTAGACATGAGTACAGTAGTTTAGGTTTCCACCATTTCTCAATCATAAGTTTCATCTCATTGAGCTCATAGATAAACTACTGCTCAGCTTGAAATCAGAATCAATTCAGTCAATTCAGTCAGCCCTAGTATACAGTCTAAAAACAGTCTCTTTTATTGAAATATATTGAGCTTTCAGTACAATTTATATGTTCCCAACCTCGCAAAGATTATGCTGGAGTAGTAAACTCTCAAACTAGAGGATTATTCATCTATATCTTGGTATAGCTGAATCAGGAATTCCATATGAAAATTACGTATGATACGCCAGTGACCTCAATATAACCTAAAAAACAACGAATGTCAAAAATCTAGTGTTTATCCCCAGAATTGAATGAGGATGGAACTATATAGCTGTTTCACAAACACTTTAGAGTGAGAGGAGACGTACCCGTACCCTGTTAAGATGACTTTAACGTAAATTTCTATCAAGGGACCCTATAGTCAGGAGTATCACCAATACTCGATTGAAAATTTATGATTTATAGAATAACTATAATATTTCTGAAGTTCCCAATCGAATTTCAACATATGGCAACTGTGATAATATGGTCTGCCTCTATACTCACGAAATCGTGGCGTCAGTTCTCACTGGCGGTAAATTTCTATAGCGGTTTGAAAACTACCGTGACATTATTGATGATTTAAGCACCTGAAAATCGACCAAAACATTTATAAAAAATACGAAATTTGAAGGTATTTGAGTGATAATTTTATTCAAGAAATAAAAAAAAATAGTTCACTCGCCTATCATCGCCATGGATATAAGTTCAATCATCATCACCGATGATTATAATCAATGATAACATTTGTATAGGTAGGTATCCCTTGTCAACAAAAACGAAGAGGAAAAAAAAAGCTACCAAACTTAGGTAGGTACTAAGCAAGGTCTATTAACTTCTATAAGGTTACCTCATAGTATAGCATTATGGTGCGGGGGTGCGCGGAGGGGCGTGACGTCAGTGTTTCCCCACCACGTGATTGTAGATTTCGTTTGTGTCACTGTCAAATGAATTGAAAAAATTTTTGAATTTGAATTCGAAAGAATCGCGAATTTTAGACTTTAGTTGAAAACAGGGTGACAAGAAGACTGAAGATATCTTTGAAAGAGTGTGAGAGGTTGTATAATAATATGGTGTAGTATTATTCAAGGCTGGTCACATCATAAATATCATAATATTATTGTGTGGAGTCAAGAGTGGATATAGAACAAACAAATGTTATGAAATGCCTGTTTGGCAGCCTCCACATGAGATTCAGATAATTCCAAAGGAAAATGATGAGCTGTGGCAATGTGAATGTCCCTGTGAAGCAGGCATGTCACGGTTTTGTATACACATTTTATAGGGACTTATATTGACAGGTAGGAAGGTGCACTTTTGATCTATCACACACACAGGTAAAAAAATACATGAAATTTCAGGAATGAAGACTTGGAATATGTGAAGCTGCATATATAACAAACAGAAGTGGTGAAAATTGAAAAAAGAGAGTAGATCAATCAATGATCTATTATACAGCCAAACCAGTTCAGTTCTGCTACCTGCTTATTAAAAGAAGGAAAGTGACCCCCTAAAATCATTCTTCCTTTATATAATTGAAGTTAATTTTACAGGGTATATCAATCTATTTTGTTTGGAAGCCAATGAACTCAATGTAAACAACTAGCTATTGCATGGTACTCAGGAACACTGGTGAGTTTATTAAATTTTACTTATACTTGCTACTTCATTTTTACATGTAGCAAGGAGTCTTGGGAAAAAAGGCAATCAACTTCTTCTTTCCAAAGGATTTTTCAAATAAATTTGTTCAGCATGGAGTCGAATATGAATGCAAAGCTCTTTCAAAATGTTCATTGAAAATGATATTGAATTTCAAATCATGCAAACAAATTTGTGTCCCAATATTTTCCATGGTTAGGATTTTCTCAATATGAAATTATTTTTCAGGAAGGAAGACCATGGAAATAATTGAAATAAGTGTCCTTACTGAGGTCCTTACATAGAGGTTTGTTAAATAATGTGTATTACATTCAGCTTGAATTATTTTCTCAAAATTTTAGGTAAAGGTTCAGAACATTTTGTGGAACAATGCCATATCTTGATAGGAGATGGTATAAAAAATGTGAAGTTGGAAGAGAGACACACTTATTATGGATAAATTCAGTTGGGAATAATGGCCCTAAAATGTCCCTAATGAACTTGAAAGAAACTAATTTTCTTGTATGATTCTTCTTCCTCCAAAACTTACATAAAGATTCCAGTTTTTTGTGATACATTTTGTGTTAATGTTATGAGGAAGATATCTCAAAGATATTTCCATTATGTTGCACTTTTATTGCATTAATAAAATGGAATGAATTGTGATGACTTCTTTATTAATTCATTTTCTTATTATTGCATTTTCAAACAATAATATGTTCCAAATTGATACTGAAATAAAACCAGTGAGTTAGAATCATTCAATTTATCCAGAAGGAAATCCTCTTCAGTTAATTGTTTCTTGTTTCTCAGAAATGATGGCCTAATCAATTTCAAGATATTTCTTCACATCCCTTGTCAGCATGCCCTTATCCACCATGATTTCATCATTAGGTTCAGACTTCCCAACAACATTTTCTTTATTAAAAAATGCTGTATCAGTAGTTCAACCTCCATATCCTTATTAATGCCAACAGTAATCAGTCCTAATGGAGTGGTATTGCAATAAGAATTTGAGTTTCTGTAATGTGTCTGTACAACAGGAGCACTGAGGAACATATCTTTCTAGATTTCTGTCTTCAGTCTTTTGTACTTGCTGCATGTTTTGGGAAAACAGTGAACAATCTCTTGGACACCAAAACATATTGGAAAACTTCAAAATTTATCAATATTCACTTGATTGCACAATGCTAAATTTGTTTGTTTTGTTTTTCACCTCCGCCATTTTCATTTTGCCGTTCGACAAAAGACGATGGGGAAACAGTGACGTCAGGCCAGGTCAATATGAGGCAACCTTATAGAGTTGAATAGCCTTGGGTACTAAGCAAAATTCGTGAGAACTGTTCTTCTTTTTTAACATTCCCCAGATCGGGAATTTTTGCAGACATTCGAGTGAATTGATCATTCTTGTCAGTCTGGCATGTGATGTGACAAGAAGAAGAGTATTAAATATGGCGACATGACGAAACTTTGTAACGATTACCTTAAAAACTCCTCCCGATATGTAAACGGCTGTTCAGTGATTGAGTTTTATATAGGATGTCACGATTTTTTCCTGCTAATGAGGGCATTTTCGACAGAAGTGATAAATTTGACATTTTGCTTTCACCATATGATGATGATAGTGTACCTCATTCTAATCGATATCTTGTACCGTTCTAGAGGAAATCGCAATTCAAAAACATACATCCCAACATTTTGTATTCAATAACAGCATGGTGAAGTTGCAGTCATTGTCATAATTGACATCAAATTATTTGACAGTACTTTATTAACAGCATGGATGAGTTTCTCTTTCAAGGTCAATAACTGCCTAACGAAGTACGATTGACATTTGTTTTATATAAAGTACTAACATTATTTCGTCCCACTCTATCAGCCCTATAATTTATGGGATGACCTTTCTGGACACCCGGTAAATGTATAGGTGATATAGATGGAACCAATATAAGAGCACAGTTCATTAGCCGATTAGTCTTTATCAGCCTTAATAAGCCCTATGAAAGCCTACGACAAGTGAGTCATTCGATGAGGCCAAGTGAAGCAAGTCACTTGTACTTATCGTACTGAACGCCGATAGCCAATATTTCGTTTTATAACTGCAAGTAGAAAGAACACTGTTCTGTCCTCACAGAATTTATTAATTTATTTTTTGTTAGCTTCGGGTCATTGAAATAATTATAGTATAAATATAAAAAATATAAATTTGGCATGATGGAATCTTATCGCTCTGTACAGTAATTAACCTCGCGCATCAATAAGCAACGAAAGATTTCTGCGCAAGTCTCTCTCGAAGAGATGCGAAAGAGACTCAAAAAGACACTTTTGATAACGGGAAAAGCGCGCTTGAACAAACTAAAATATTCGGGAATCCTAAGTTATCGGATTCATTCCCAAAATTACTCCATACTAGCCTTAATGCAAGTGTCGGTGCATACCGCGAATGTGTATAGACTCGATAGTGTGGATAGTGAGGACTATATTATTATAGCAGATACAAATCGACATCAGGTGCCTGACAACTCCGGCCATCGGTAAGCGAACCGAATTCTATCGTTGCCGCAATTTGCAAATAATTACATATTTATATTTTCACTCAAATTCAAATACAGTCCAGTAAAGCTTCTTTCTCGCCCAAACAAACACTGAGGCCAATAAAACAAATATTCTGTCTCTAATAAAGCGTGTAATTTCAGTAGGCTACATGTGTTCCTAAAATTACATTAATACCAACAAGTGAACAGATTCAGAAATATCATTTTTCTTGTGGGTTATGAAGCAAGTATACTTGTCCCATATAGTATGCAAATTTTTACCTAGTAGTATGCAACTTTTACTAGCTGTTATCAAAGTTTTTTTTCGTGTAATATTTAAATACTTTTCCTCAGAGTATTTGCCCAGCTCTGAGTAGTAGTAGCATTAGTAGCAGTAATCTATTAGTAGTAGTAGTAGTAGTAGTAGTAGTAGTAGAAGTAGAAGGAACGAATATTTTTGATGGCATATAATTGAATGATATAATTATTTTTCTAGAGAATTGAATGGGAAAAGGATATCAGTTGGTATTGAGCATACAATGATGGAAGTTTTTTCGAACAAACTCAATTTCACGTATGAATATAAAGTATTTAGTGCTGTGAATGGAGGTATCGGAGTTAGACAACAACAAATGCACGAGGTAAATATTAAGAATAAATTTCCGGCGGATGCACTATATTTCTTCCTCAGTATTTTCACATAATCATTCGAAATATTCTTTTCTTATAAGTTTATATTTTTTTATGCTTATGACATCACACGATCAGAAATGAAATCAGTACATTCATATTATGTATGTATGAATGCAGTAAGAAGAAATCAACTGTTCTCCGTAACACTCTCCTCTTTTTTCTACCATTCCTTTTGAACAATATTTATTCATACACCAAGGTAGTGAAGGAAATCAGTATTACCCAGAGAGCAAGATTATATCCCGAGACTCCAGCAGAAAAGGAGAAATAAATACTATTTTTTCCGCATCTCTGACACCCTGTATTCCAGAGAAGATGCATTCTAGGCCATACGTGTATCGAAACGACATAATATTCATATATAATACCACAAGTGATAATATTTTGCCGGAAATATTCGGTGATTGTTACGACAGCTTGTTGCCTAGTAATTTTGTGAATGACATTGTTATCAAAACTACGAGCCGTAGGCGAGTAGTTTTGGATCAATGTCAAGAGCGAAATTAGAGCAGCAAGCTGGAGTATGTCAATCGACGAATATTTCCAGGAAAAATAGTATCACGAGTTGTATTCGTATGACTATTTCATGATTGAATGAGACAATATATATAAGAAATAGGAAACATAATTTGTGTATATTCCAACTCAAACTGCGAAGAAGAACATAATGATAGTAATGAAATACAGAATTCAATTTTTCAGAAATTAACTACCTACTTATAGTTATTCACAAAGTGGAATGTACAATTTTGATGAACAGTATTTTGTTTATTATCTTGGAGATGGTTGCCATCCAATTCGAACAAAATAAATTGAATTTATGTGACATGAAATAATTTTAAAAAAATAATTGTCTCCAACGGGCTTGAACCACCGCCACCGACCTCCGTATCACCGCGCAACAACCCTATCAGTTGAGCCACATCACCTGGTAATTATATTAGTTACAATAACTTGAGTCACTGAAGAAGATTACTTTAAAAAGGAATTCGAATTCCAGACCGTCAACAAATATGCAAACTTATTAAATTACACATGAAACGTCCAGCCAGAATGAAATTGTCTCGCCTTTCGTACAAAATGTCTCACTAACGCGAATTATAAGTAAATAAAATGAAGTAGGTACTTATAGGTTATTGTCTCTTGTGTCAGATTTGAATCCAAAGCAATCTTGACCAGACACGATGTCAAAATTTTATCGCTGATAAACGAGGTTTGTTGGTCACGTGTGGGTCAATTCGGCTTCTGTATTGGTAGAGCAAGTCTGATAAAATTTAATAAACAAAAAATATCGCTAGAATACAGAAGAAACCGTGAAAATGGTCGATTCTGATTGGTTCTCTACATCAAGAGTGGAATAGTCAGGAATAATCAGTACTATTTATTGATGGGTATGATAAAAAAAGCAAGTGTAGAATGTTTTTTGATCCTGGTCACCTACCTACCGAATCTACAAATTTTTTATAGGATGGATGATACTAATCCAGGATATAAAAACTAACAAAAATTAGATATGGTTGGAATATTAGTTGGGGTTACTGAATGTTCGTAGTTTTGATAGCAGGAATTATCATTTGCTGTTGTATGAAAATTTTGAAAATTTGACAGGATCCGTGACGAAGATTAAAAAACATTCTCCACTCGCTTTTCTTACATAGCCACCTACTAATTAGGCTCACAGCTTTCATAGTCAATAAATAGTGCTTAAGATTGTTGGTAAAATTGAAACTAGTATGTGACGAAACACTGTAGTGCGTATGAAAAGTCGTGACATGGAAAATGTTGCCACACTACAAAGTTCATCGATGAAATATCTGCTGATAAACTAGAAATTTTCTAAATGTATGCCTAATACCTGAAATCTCTCCTAGGTGTTATATATGTGTGAGAATCGCATAGCATCAATGTTCAAAATATGAAAAAATATACAGGGTGTCCCATTTTGAAAAACATAACTTTGGATTATATCTGAATATCATCATCTTATTCTGAAAATCTGACTACGTCACTGATGGATTCTACGTTGAAAAATGTATAATAGACAGTTGATGAGTTGAAAGATGGATTCTGAACGATTCCTGAAGTTTTTATGTTTTGAAATCGACACTCAATATCCCGAAAGGGGCGTAACGTATACCAAACTTTAATATCGCACTTTGATTTTGAAAGTCTTGACGTAAGAAGAAAGCGTGCTGGCATTATTTTTCTATACAAATTATCGCACTATCAAATTGATGAATGCAATATGGTGTCTGTGATAGAGCCAGAACAAATTTATATCTGAAGAACCCTATACAGGGTGTTCCTTGAGTACGTGAAGAGAATTCAGGAGCATGTTGCTGTCGTCAAAATAAGAAGAAAAGTTCGTACAAATATAATAATATACCTATCCGAAAGTTATTCGTTTCTGAGATACAGAATGTCAAAGTTGGATTCTTATTTTCGTTTTTCATTAATAATTTTCCAAATAATTGTGATATCCGAATGAAGTTTGGTATCAAGGGGTATTTTCCAATGATTATATCAAATTTCATATAAGTGTGTCTCTTTCGTGGGGGTGGCGCCTCCTACATGTCTTTCGAGTCTTTTGAAAAGTCATAACTTTTTGTGCGAACCTGCATCACTTTTTATAGTAGAACAATAGATTTCAAGAACACTTCTGTGTAAAAAATATATTCTAGGTAGAGGTCGATGAGAGCAATTGTTTTCGAGTTATCGGTACGCACAAAATAGTTATGACTTTTCAAAAGACTCACAGACATGTAGGTGGCGCCACCCCCACGATAGAGACAAACTTACAGAAAATTTGATAATGTCATCAAAAAATACCCCGAGATACCAAACTCCATTCGAATATCACGATTATTATGAGATTTATCAACAAAAAACAAAAATAAGAATTCAACTCTTCTCTTCTCCATCTTATTTGAATATTCTTGTGTAGTATTCATCAAAATGTTTGTAACCACACTTTGAACGTTTTTTTAAATAATGTTCCTGTAAATGGGTCACTGTTGGGCAATAAACGCTATTATTATTATTATTATTATTATTATTAGCTCAGGAAGGTGGCGTGAGATTTTGTTTGCGATATCGTGAGTTTCATAAAAAAGTAGCCAACGTTCGTAGTAACCGTGAGTCTCTATTTCGAAAGTATGTTAGATATGTCGTAAGGACATCGAAAATGGAACAGCCTGTACGTGTACTTATCGAAATATCCATGGTTTCTAATAATTGAATAATCTCACAAGATGCATCATCAGGATTTCAGAGATAGTATGCAAACTATGTCGATACTGTTACGTGTCGGGAAGAAATAATAATTACATATGCTCTGGATGTATTCCTGCTGAGAACTATTTTAAGAGCCTCATGTGACGTCGGAAAATTACAATCGCAAAGTTTCAATTACTAGTATGATAGATGAGAATAAGACAGTTTGGCAAAATCACATTTTTCATTTTGTTATTTTCCAAATGGCTACTTTTTTTCGACAAGCACTTTCGAAAAAAAAAAAAGGATTTTTTGATTAATTTTACTAATTCATTGGCGATTTAATTGAAATGAAGACATGGACTGGATAGTGATCAATTTACTTTTTCAAAAGACCAATTTTGAATAGAGAATAGAATAAGGCCCTGAAAGTACCCTACACAGCTATTATCTTATATTCTTAATGTATTTACCGAACTTTTTTCAGACAATGGAGAATAATGTCGACTGGATCGTGAGTGGATTAACGCTTACATACGAAAGATCAACAAAACTCGATTTCTTGAATCCCATCATCCCAGTAGATTATTCTGTTGTATTTTTCGTTAACACTGACTTGCGCAACAATTTGAATAACTTCATAATACATCTATTCTTCAAGAGAATTTATGTATTGTTGATTGTCTCGAGTATTCTGTTGATCGCCTTATCAACGAAGATTTCAGAAAGAACTGGTTGGGGAAAAAATCAACAGTTTTTTCGGTTTGCAAGGGTGAGTAGAATCATTCTCGGTGAGTGGTAAAAAACGGTCATCAAACTTACTCTCTGAACAGGGCACCCAATTTCTCATTTTTAAATAGGAACCTTACTTTTTTTCACACGTCCAGTAAACGAACAAAAAATGGGAGAAAAATATCCTGTTGTCGTAAATATCTGTAAAGTGGTACTAGTGGTAGGGGGAAGTGATGTAAACAACATACTGATAGTCCTGATCCGTAGTTGATGAACGGAGCAGAAGGAGAACGTTTGAAGGCAATTTTTTCATTTTGTTCTCGAATAATTCGAGAATCGCGACCAACTTGTTGGTACGGGAATTGTCAACCCAAGGTACCCTAGCCAGATATTCACCAAACTTCAACTTGGCTTGAGTGATATCCTCTTCTCTCTTCCTTTTCCAATCTATCCTATCGGCCTTCCTTGGCCAACTCCTCTTTTATTCCTCTTCTTCTGCAAGCCCAACCTCACCATCAAGTGGTTTGAGAAGGAAAGACCGCGGCCGCTCGACAGATGGAGCATTTTGGGACCATCTTTGCTATCTACGGGCCAAATGGAACAATTATTTGTAGACATCTGTGGTGATGATAAAGCGATATCTGTCTAGTGGTCAACAAGGCGCTCTGGCAACCTAATTCAAGCTGTGGGTACCCGTGGCGATGGATGAATGACACCAAGGTATGCATGGTGTCGCTAACGGGTTCTCTGGGAAATAGGGTGACATTTCAGAGTAAACAGCCTTAGCCCTGTGCAGGGAATCAACTCCTCTCACCGTCACTCGTAGGAATAGGAAAACTTTTTGGCCTTCTTCGTAGACGAGAACAGGGATCGGAAGAGTAATCTTCAGGAACCTGAACGAAAGCGGTCTTTCATATTGACGTGGCCCTTAATGAGCAACATGAGTGCATATGGTGAAATTGTTTACGGCATGTAGATAAGATACAATGGGCCACTAGGCCTAAGTGTCGACGGAGACATCAGTCAGACGAGCCTAAAAACGGGGTGGAGTGTTTAGTGGGTATACCCTGGAGTTAGGGAACTGCCACACTATCCCACACTATCAAATAGGAGATTAGACCCAAATAATGTCCATAAAGGATTTCAACCATCTCAACAAAAAAATTCCACTTGTCGCACACTGTGCTCATTCAATCACTGGCAATACCAGTGAGACGAACTCGACAAGCCCAGTCAGCACATCCTTTTGTAGTGACCTTGATATATGTAGAATAACTCTCCACGAAAAAAGTCTGGTTCTTCAGAAATATCTAATGTACTATATTCACCTTGAAGATAGGGGCATACGGTATCCAAGTGTCCAGTGTTGAACTTAAGAAATGAAAATAGTTTTTTCGTAATAACTCGGGAATTATGCAATATTTCCCATTCCAATTCGGTATATGGTTGCATTTTCGATCATTTTTTGTCAAGAAACTAATTCCGGAAATCTCATCCAGTCGTGCGCTACAGAGAGTTGTGGTAACTTCTCTTCCTATATTTTCCACGCCACTGATGAGATTCCGATTATCTTCAATTTCTCGAATTCACTGTTCAATTTTGTTCGAAAAATGATTCACCTTTAACCAAGCTGAAATGAACGGTATTCGAGATTTCTGACCCAAAATAGAAGTTTGCATAGTAATTTTTCATAATTTCGAGTATCTTCTTTTCTGCAAGCAACAACTATGTTTGTTTAGCTACAGGATGAGATTTGAAATAAATGTAATCTCCACACCACCAGAAAAATATTTTCTTTTACTGAAAATGATGACAAATTACTATAGTAACTTTTATTTTGGTTCACATATATCGAATACTGTTCATTTCACCTCAGTTGAAGATGATGCATTCTTCAACAAGATTGAACAATGAATTGGGGTGATTGGAAATAATTGAAATTCCATCGATGGCGTAGAATGAATTAGGGGAGAAGTTACCACAATTCCATGTAGCGCACCACTGCTTGAAAATGTCCAGGATGGCTCTGCTCAAAATATGACCCATTCAAAGATGAAACTGCACATACTGCATTCAAATGCAAAGATCCTATAATCCTTCAGTTATTTCTCAAATTCAACACCCTATATCTCGAGAACCGAACACTCGAAGTTCGTTTATCCCTATCTCAGTAATCATCAAATCACGAAGGCTATCACCTGTCAAGCGTTATCGGTTTAATTCAGAAACACCATTTATTTATTTATTTATTTATTTAATGAAAATGGGATACAAACAGGCAGAAGCCCAAAACTGCATCCACTAGTTACGCAGAATACTCTGATGCTTACATTCTACAAAGTTCATATCACAATAATATTAAACATTCAGTACCTAAAAATAAAACAAAAATAAATTCCGAATTCAGATCAATCAGACGAAAATATGGTTTCTAATGAGTGCCCTGAACTGATTCAATGATGTACAATGTATATCTACGTGTTGAAGTCGCAATATCTCCAAGAACTGTGAGATTTTTACTAAGGTCAAGTTTTGTTTTCCGATAGGTTATGGGCTTGTCTATCACAAGCTAGAGTATGATCCATGGTTTAACGAACACCCTGTATATCGTTATTGTAACATATCCACTTTCATATTACCTGAAAGAATTGTCATCTGTATCAAATGTCTCACCAATGTTTAACTTGCTCATTTCAGTCAACCATATGTATTTAATGAAGTTGATAGAGTATTAAAGGTGAATTCACGATTTTTTTCAACTTATCAGAATATGCTGTCTATAGATGTCGATGCCAAAATGACTTTTGTTATTCATGATTATCGCAAAGTAGAATTGAGAAATGTATCGAAATTAGATCAGTGGCGAACTGAAAAAATGTTCTGTTGATTTTGTTATCAACAGTACTTGAAATATGTTTCAACCTGTTTGTCCATCGGAATGATTCATCATGCTATCAATGCATACTGTTGCACCCTAGTTCGAATACAAGAGCAACTCAATGCTATACCTGTTACCTTTCTACCAATATTGGAATATTGGAGATTTTTTTCTGAAACAATTCAAACTTCAACGCCCTCAATCTCAATAACGAACTATTAGAGCAAATTTCTATTGGAAGAGATGACGGTTCATGGATATGTAATGGTAATTTGAACTTGATCACTCTGCATGAAGATCATCAACAAACTGTTGGTCGCATTATTCTGCTCATCAAATTTGAAGTATTCAAATGTAAAAACTTCACAAACTATAAGATTTCCACGAAATTCTCATACACACAACATGTTTCGCTAACACAGTAGCTTCGTCAGGTGATATACTGGTACAATGAACTAAACCAACGTTGGCTTGCTCAACTTTTATATATCCTACTTTCCCAACTTGGAGGATTAATTACCTGTGGACAGGATCGATAAACCTCCATTTTCGGAAATTAAGCACAATATCTACATTAAATTACGGTATACCGGATTAACTTGAAAGGGATGATAGCGAATAAATATTATTACCTACTAAGAAAACAAATTCAACAGTGGTGAACTATTGAGGTCTAATTGATCGTTAAGTAAAATGTCAAAATATTTGAGTTTTTTGATTTTTAATGATTCAAAATGATTGAATTTCATTCCTTCATTTTCTACATGTAGAATTTCGAAATTATCATCAAAACTATATGATTTCCTTCTAATATATGGTTGGCGTATGTTGAATTTGTTTTCTTTTTTAAAAAATTCATCTTATGTTCATGAATGCGCTGATTAAACGTACGACCTGTCTGACCGATATACAGGGTGGGCCACCAGTAACGCCTCGGTCTCTAGAAGGCTAACCACTTATCTTCTTGGAATTCTTCCTCTCTAGGAAGTTGCATGTCAACATAGGCTACCATTTAAAATTATTTCGAAACATAAAGGGGGTCCCCAAAACCCATAAAACACTGAAGTTAAACTTCTTTCTTTCGAACACCCTATATATTATTTCATTCTGAGATTCTCCCTGATGAGCTGATTTCAACGACCTATCATACTTGGGGTCTAGCAGTTATAATTACTGAGATATAGGGTGTGAAAAATCGAGATTTTCCAAGTTCAAGAATTTTTTGTGTCGAAACTATTCATAATTGGTCAAAACGGCTTACATGTCCCTATCTCAACTTTTGATCAACTATCTACTGACATTTAGTTGAAACAAATACAGGGTGGTGCAGAATTCAGAATCTTGATCACCCGGTATATGTCCCAATTTAATATCAGTAGAAAGTTTATCAAAAGTTGAGATAGGGACATGTAAGCCGTTTTGACCAATTATGAATAGTTTCGACACAAAAAATTCTTGAACTTGGAAAATCTCGATTTTTCACTCCCTATATTTCAGTAATTATAACTGCTAGACCCCAAGTATGATGGGTCGTTGAAATCAGCTCATCAGGGAGAATCTCAAAATGAAATAATATATAGGGTGTTCGATTGAAAGAAGTTTAACTTCAGTGTTTTATGGTTTTTGGGGACACCCTGTATGTTTCGAAATAATTTTAAATGGTAGCCTATGTTGACATGCAACTTCCTAGAGAGGAAGAATTCCAAGAAGATAAGTGGTTAGCCTTCTAAAGACCGAGGCGTTACTGGTGGCCCACCCTGTATACCCTAGGACAAGATCCACAGTTGAGTTTGTCCTAAGGTATATATCGGTCAGATAGGTCGTACGTTCAATCAGCGCATTAATGAACATAAGATGCATTTTTTTAGAAAGAAGACAAATTCAACATACGCCAAACAATAAATTAGAAGAAAACCATAGTTTTGATGATAATTTCGAAATTCTACATGTAGAAAATAATATTTATTTGCTATCATCTCTTTCAAGTTAATCCCGTATACCGTAATTTAATGTAGATATTGTGCCTGATAAAATATATAAAAGTTGAGCAAGCCAACGTTGGTAGTTCATTGTACCAGGTGATACCTGACGAAGCTACTGTGTTAGCGAAACATGTTGTGTGCATAAGAATTCTGTGGAAATCTTATCGTTTGTGAAGTTTTTACATTTGCCATGGATTTCCATCAAGTAAAGGCTGAGTCAATTCAAGATTTGAAGTATTCATTCATCACCTGTGAACATTTGAGAGTGAGAATTAAACAGGTAAATTACACCAATTCATTTGATGCCCCTTCACCAAATTCTCAAATTTAATGACAAAATTTACTTTCTATAAATTAGTAACAGAATCTTGTGATCACAATTAACAAGGAAAAAAATCAGTGAGGATGTTTTTACTCATGTCGAAAATGTTCCACACTCTGCACGCCATCGAAATTACATAAACATTTTTTCATGATCCTGCATCACGAATTCTCAGAAATGGTGAAGGTTCTTTCGAGTTTTTGGCGTAGGATAATTCTGTACATCGGAAGTGAGATGAACATGATGGCTCTCTGAGGTTAAAAAAAAGACCAGAATAAATCATCGTGATCGTCATTAAGGAGCAAAAACAGGGGGTCAATCCAGGCGCGCATCCAAGGGGAGGGGGTAGGGGGAGGAGTAATTACCCCCTCAGCAGGAAGTGATATAAGGGTTAGAAAAAAGAACATGAAACGAGTCGTTATCAAGGAATTGTCTTATTTATGATGGTGATGATTCTCTTTCGTCTGAACCAACTGATATATTTCTCTACAACTTTTCCAGTTGTATTTCATTGAGTGTCAATTGTATTCCAGAATGGTCACTTGTATTACAGAAAGAGTCAATTGTATTCCAGAATATTCAATTCAATTTCAAAAAGCGTCAATTGTATTTCAGAATAGTCAATTAAATTTCAGAAAATGTCATTTGTATTTCAGCAAATATCATTTGATTCTCAGAACGCAGCAGTTGAATTTCAAAAGCATAAATTTAATTCCAGAATAGTCAAGTGGAATTGATCAAAGGCACTGGTGATATTGAAAGGGTTTTTGATGACGTAGTCAATATAATATTGGGAAAGAAGTCGAACTCTTTTCTTCAAATGCTGAAGGGGACATAATGTGTTTCATCAAAATTAACTGTCGATAATTTGGAATCGAACCATGTTTTTATTTTTGTAAAATCAGCTTGGGCCTTTGGTAATAATACTGTCAAATTACTGCAGTATCATCGGCGAAGCTCACAATCTGGCCTTCAATATTTTGTATGTAAAACCAGTGTATATTGGGGGTAGCAGCAGTGTAAAAGGAATACTCTTTAAAGTTTATTCAATCTTTCGGAAATGTTTATTTCCATCATCAGGAATGATCTTTGGTGAGGTTGGTTACGTTGTTAAAAGTAAAAATATTGTGCAAAATTGCTTACGTGGACACATAGGACACTAACATTTGTATAATCACACTTAACAGTTACTTATTCATTGTAATTTTGGAATTTCAAAATTTCTCGAAAAAAAAGCAAAAGAAAAGTTGCAAGTCACATTTCTCACATTGTTCAAATTCTTTGAATTGCATTTTCTACTTCAACAAATCTATACTTCATTGTAATCAAATTACAGGGGACATGTTTGGAAGCTGCAAAACTTCATCATCAGATTTTTGGTTACATAGGAGCACTAATGTAAGAGAAAAATAAAGAGAAATGTCAGACAAATACTGCAACTACTTCAACAATGACATTTCAGAGAGACTCACCTGTTCTGGAAGAATAAATTATGTTTGATTGATGAATAATGATTGCAGCATTCGCCTGTGGCTCATGCTGTAAACATCATTCTCGTAGGAAATCACTATTATTTCGTGCTCGTTAAACAATATACTATTTTTCAATACCCTATTGTATTTTAAATACGCGGATGCCGTGATATTTTTTTTTATACTTTACGAACCCAACTCATTCTGCATTGTTTTAACTTTTTTGAAACTTTTTGTATAGAATATGAGAACCTATACTATCATCTTTAATTGCAGATGAATTTCCTGGTACTAATAGATCAAACTTTACCGAGTTCCCTCAGAAGAGATATAGTCAGGTGGAGGACACTAACTAAATCATTAATTTTGATGTGGTGGTTTACATCTTGGATAATCTCGGCATATCTGAAGGTTGGCCTCACTGTCTCATTGATGCATATGAGTAACAATGACATTTCGGACGAAAATGATATGATAGTAAAGGGATATGTTTTCGAAGTAAGTACTTTCTGTCAGTCTTGTGTTAAAAATATTGAAATTCACGTGAACTGCTGATATTTCACCTTCGTCCTGTGAATACCAATACGCGCTACTTAAGATGATACAAATTTCGTTATCCCTCTAAGTTTCCAAAACGAAACGGATATATCGAAGGGGTCAAGAATAAATGAATTAATGAACGATGGAGAAATAATGTATAATCTTTAATAACTACGGCATACTATACACATACATGTACTTCTGCCCGGTTTAGCCAATAACAATTCAACATTCAGGTTATGGTATTTTCATCATATATAAATATTGAAAAAATCATTGGGAGAAATATAATTCCTATGTGAGAGTTACAATTATTCGCTGAGGGTTTGAAAATCATTTTATATAGTCCTCTAGTTTACATATACTTTTTTTCCACTTCAGAAATGGAAACATCGATAACTAATTGCATAATCAAGAAAGAAAAACTAGAAGTGGTCTTTCGAGTTTTTCTTTCTTGATCATTCCACTCCACTTTGAGTATGGACTACTACAGATGATAATTGCATAATTACGAAAAGTACCAGTTTAACAAATGAAATAATCCGACCCTAAAGTGAAAGGATCATTCTCGTTGCCTTCGGAGTTTTGGGTCCTCTCTTTGCTCTTGCTTTATTGCCGCAGATAACCAATCTTCGTGGACAACAGTGATTCTACAGATAGTCATGGCTTCCTCATCCTTCGAGCGGCTACAATTTGAGTAGAGTCACTAGATGGTATTAGTCTGATTTAATACCATCAAGTGACTCTAAGTGTGAGCACTCAGGTGAACATGGCCTTCTGGACAATGTATCTGCATTCTAAATGGCTCATATCCACTTGGTGTTCTATGCCAAAGTCATATTCCCAAAGCCTCTAGATCCAACGAGCTACTTGACCTTCAGGGTTCCCGAAATTCAGGAGCCACATCAATGCACTATGGTTCGTCCTGATTAGAAATTCCTGGCCATAGAGATAATTGTAGAAGTGTCCCACTATTTGATCATGGCCAAGAGTTCCCTTCTGGTAACGCTCATCTTGATATTAAAAAATTACTTCGTCAATGCCAATATTGCTGGTATTTGTAACGATAATAAATTGTCCTCGTTGAAGCGAATACCCAAGAATCGGTGTCGTCGTCAAGCGTTTCTTCATGGTATCAAACGCGGCCTGGCATCCCGAGTCCCAGCAGAACGGTCGTGCTTCCTCTGTGAGACAAGCCAGTGGCTTTGCAATATACGAAAACATTCGAACATATCGTCGATAGTAAGTGCAAAGTCCAAGGAAGCTTCTGAGTTGATGCTTATCTTCGGGTACTGGTCATTGTCTGACTACTTGCACCTTCTCAGGGTTCAGGGTAGACCTCAACACCCTGGCTTACCACAATGTGTCTCGAGTAATTCACCCGTTTTCGCACCAGGTGGCATTTTTTCAGGTTGAGTGGGAGGTTTGCATCCTGTGGTCTCTAACAATTTTCTCCAAGTTAGCCGGATGTTCTTCAAAAGTTTTACCGACCACAGTGATGTCATCCAGATGAACCAGGCATGTCTTTTAGGAAAGTCATCTCGAAACAGTCTCCATGATTTGTTAGAAGGTGGCCGGAGCATTGCAGAGTTCAAAAGGCCTCATCTCCTTGTCTGCTAGGTCCATTTCTACCTGCCAATATCCACTTTTCAAATCCATCGTGGAGAAAAGATTCGATTCTGCCAAAGATAGAGTTATTCCTTCGTCACGTTTTTCAATCAGCGATTGTCTACGCAAGAACAGGTGTTTCCATCTTTCTTTCCAACTAGGACCAATGGTTTAGCCCAAGGATGGCCTGATAACCCCGTCGTGTTCCGTGTCCTGGATAATTTCGTTTGCAATTCCTTTCTACGTCTGTGGCAATCTCCGGGCCGGTTGACGAATTGGTTTGGTATCGCCTGTATCTATTTTGTGATTCACGATGTTGGTTCTCCCTGTTATTTCATTGGTAAGTATGGAAATGGTTCTATAATTCGGTTAACTTCTTCATATTTATTGCCGGCTCTTCAGTGGTTGCTGTCACCTGGTGGATTATGGAGGCTTCCGAGACACAGGCTCCCAATTTCCTTCCTTCATCAATTGTCACAAAGTGTGTTGATGAATCAAACAGGTACAAGTATCCTCGCTACAATGCTACAATAGTGTCGCTCCATTTTGGTAATAGTACGTCCTCTTCTAACGTTACCGTCGTTACCCCCGCCGTTACCTCCATCCGTGGATGTCCATTCCCATGATAACATATCCTTCAATATCCGCCATGATAGCTCGATGTGGAAATGCGATGATTCGAATAGTTATATCCATATCGATTTCTCTATAGACAGTGGCCCGTAGCGGTTCGCTGACGCCATCACAAGTGGCTTCCTTGAAGACGTAAGGAGTAAGTAAGTAAGTATCCACCAACAATGCACATTTATTTTCGTCGATCTGTCCATCTACGAAGATGCTGCTGTTATCACGCCGTTGGGATGCCACAAAGATGAAAGATCTTGAGAATGACGGGTCGTAGCTGCCCCCTGGAGGTCGACCTGCGGCTGCAAGGAAGATGGTCCTTCCTCAGCAACCTGTTTGCATTTCCAACAACGTGCCGGTCTCTTCTTCTTGTCCCAGAGGCCCTCGATAGCGTTGATCAAGGCTTCCGTAGAATCTAGACTATGATTATCTGCTATGTTGTCGCTGTCGTTCATGGCTCATACTTCCGCTAATCCTCGTAAAGCTTCTGCTGCAGCCCCGATCTGAAGGCTAGCTGCCAGAGCACTGGTGAGGTCTTTCGGTCGAGTCAGGCGAACTGCTTTCTGCATTCAGATATCACGGAATCCATCTACCAGAGTATGAACAGCCATACATTTCATTAGAAACTCGGTGGCTGACGGGTAGGCACAATGAACCAACCGGGCTACGTCCACTTCGAACTCTTGCAGGCTCTTGTTGACTCTCTGTCGACGGTTCTTCATCTGTGATCGAAAGATTTGCTACAGATGTTCATGGCCATATCGCATGTCGATGCGTTTGACAAGATGTATGTAGCTATCGGCTTCATCTTCTGGAATAGCTGCAGGATGTTTAGTGCATCACCCCGAAGAGCTTCTATAAGAGCCAACAGCTTATCCATCGATCTGACAAGAAGCGAATGAAAGGGGATAATGTCTTCTTAGCGATCTGAGTTGGTGGCAGAGCGTCAAGAATAATTCGCCCTCGTCGAAAGATAATTGCCGATGGACCAGTGTGGAACTCATGTAGTGCTCGCACTACAAGTATTCAAATCCACATGTTGAGTTTTACACTGGTTCATCGGATATAATCTTCAAAGAATATATAAATAAATGATATATGTCCCAAAGCCATGTAAATCATTGTATTCTTTCGAACGGCACCTGTGCCAATCACTATATCCTGAGCAAAATGTCTGAAAACTTGCACTTTCCTGTTCCGTAATTTGCACTCGATATTGCGATCTGATAACAAAATAAGAAATATGCCATCTGATACCCATTGTTTGGAAGATCTCGAAAACCTACCTGTGTACCTGTGCCACCTCTCAATCTGAGCGTAATCCACGGCACAGCCATTTATTTGCTGCCAAACAGTTTAAAACTCAACATGTGGATCTGAATACTTGTAGTGCGAGAACCACATGAGATAGATAGTATCATTCTTCAATCATTCCGCTAAAATCAGTGATTGGCACACATTCTATTTTCAGATGACGGTAAAAAGGACCCCGCACGAAAACACGGTAAATTGGCTCTCGGTCGAATTGGCTGAAATTTAACTATGTTATTGTGGGATGGCTCATTAGAAAAATATGTGAGTTTGAAAAGTTTTGTATGTTTAGTTTCTGAGATATGAGCCTGCAAAGTTCGTAAAAACATCGTATCGGGGTAGGATTGACGAAGAAAAGAACTGTTTTTTTAGTATAAATAAGACAAAATAAGCTAGAAAATGTATTGATCGGAACTCAAATACATATCTAGTTATGATCACTTGAATTATAGTAAATCAGGGTGTATAAGAGGGACCGTCAAAAAATTCATTTTTCGGAAAAAAAATTCGAGCACTATTCCAAAACCAACATGTTATATTTTGGTGAGACATTATAGTTTTAGTCTGTAGGCCTCGAAAATGTATTTTGATTCTTGATAACTATCTCTGTTCGAAATATGAATTCTTTGAATTTTGTGTTTTTTGAAAACAATTGAAAGCTTGTTTTTGATCACAAATATAGGGTGTGTTAGATTTTGTTGAAGATTATTTAACATGTTTCAATTGAATATCTCGAAAACAGTTCCGTTAATTTGCAGAAAGTTTTTCAATTTTTTATGTTTCGTTTCTGAGATATCAATTTTTGATAGTAATATCCGAGGTAATAGTGATAATACCTGTAATACTGTAGACTCAAAAGTGCATATCTCAGAAACGAAACATAAAAAATTGAAAAAACTTTTTGCATATGATAATCAACATATTGAAAATAGTGTGTGTAAAATGAGATCCAAATTAACGGAACTGTTTTCGAGATATTCAATTGAAACATGTCAAATAATCTTCAACAAAATCTAACACACCCTGTATCTGAATGAAAGGGAATATTGAACAACTGAATTCGCTGGTGAGTTTCCTCAGCTTCCATTCAATCAACAGTATCAATCAATCCCTTCCTTCGTGATCAAAACCAAGCTTTCAATTGTTTTCAAAAAGGGGTACAACACAAAATTCTAAAAGTTCATATTTCGAACAGAGATAGTTATCAAGAATCAAAATACGTTTTTGAAGCCTACAATAGACTGAAACTATAATGTCCCACCAAAATATAACTTGTTGGTTTTGGAATAGTGCTCGAATTTTTCTTCCGAAAAATGAATTTTTTGACCGTGCCTCGTATACCTCGATTTACTATAATTTATGTGATTATAACTAGACATGTTCATGTGAGTTCCGATCAATACATTTTCTAGCTTACTTTGTCTTATTTATACTGAAAAAACGGTTTCTTTCTTTGTCAATCCTACCCCGATACGACGTTTTTACGAACCTTGTCGGCTTATATCTCAGAAACTGAACATACAAAACTTTTTAAACTCACATATTTTATCAATGAGCTATCCCACAACAACATTGTAAAATTTCTGCCAATTTGACCAAGAGACAATTTCCCGTGTTTTCGTGTGGGGTCCTTTGCAGCCGGCTCTCCTCCTAATAATATGTTCAAATTAGATTTTGATTATATATAGGTCCTTGTTGAAAGTAGTCATCTTAGACTATATAGTTTGTAGGAAAAAACTCGTCGTGGTCTATCCAGTACTAACTCTGAACTGTCGAGATAATCCAATATTCATTGATTAAATAAATGACACCAATGAAGGTTTTACCATCATTGCTAAGTCTACAAGTGTATAGCTTATGATTACAATATCGAGTAGGTTGCAGGTTCAATCAGCAGCGACAAAATTCAGACTCATTATAAATTTTATGTTTCAACCAAGGTTTATAAAATCTAACTCAACGATATCGGTATGCAGCTTCCTGCCTTTTCAATGAACGTCAAATTCTGATGACATTCTAATATAAATGTCATACCATATTCGCGAAAATCTACCGAAAATCACGAAGTGTGCGGCCTCTGGTGGCTAACTGTACAAGTCTTGCGAGTATGAACAACAAATATGGCGACCATTGTTTTGAATTTCATAAATATGTGTTTTATTCGAAAATAATTCATTTGTTGAAGTGCATATTCCAGAACCTCATTTCTCCCTGATGAAAAAACTCGAATTATTGCATGAACTTCTATTGTTTACAATGAAGAAACCAGTGCCTACCTTATATATAATATACAATTGAATTAGAATCATTGTATAAATGTTGGTTGCAATGATTCGATCTTGAGAATAACTTGAAGTCTTCAATTGCTGGAGATCCTTGTTTATGTAAATCGATGATATTGTTCATTCTGAGCAGCCTCTCCATCCATATCTTCTTTTCCAACCCTTTCAGTAGAATTCCATCTCCTTCATAAGAGCCAGTGATATTTCTTGATGAATTCAATTATTTCTTCATACCCATACCATATTGGCTGATTGCTTGTATGGTTCCATTCCAGTCCATGCAAGTTTTGAGTGGACCATTCCGATCATTCCTTATGTTTGAAAACTGTGGGATTGTAGTGTGATATCAATGATGAATACCACCATTGTCCACATCAAAATGACAATTTCTCTGCACAAAAAGTAACTTTTTCCATACTGGAAACCTTGTACGTATTTCAAGAAGTCAACTTATTATTCGCTATTTTGCAAAATGATTCGGAAATAAACAATTTGCAATTAGTGCATACGGCAATGTTTTTGTTGTTCATACTCAGTTGGAAATTTGACGTTGATTTGACGTTCAACAGAGCCATCTATTGGTCGTGATTTTCGCGAATTACATTTCATCAATCCAGTTTATAAAAAAACAAAAACAAAGGAATTTTGAACAGTCTTGCTCAGTCATTGTCGATCTGAATGAAAACGTAGTAGGCGACCTAGTGCATTTTGAGAAATCTCTAAGAAGAATGAAGAATTCAAAACAATATCCTGCGATTTTTCTTGTCGTGATGAAATTCATAGTTTTTTTCTCTAGAAATCAGTGTTCTTGCCTATTCGACTTTTAACATGTGTTTCAGGAACTTCAGTAACTAAACAGTATGTGACATTTCTTTATTCGATCTTCACTTC